>SPJY01031471.1:575008-633650 GCA_005191435.1 Raddia distichophylla
GCAAGGCATGGGAACTTTTTCTACCTAATAGGTGGAAGTTGGCAATTGAGAACAAATGTGCAGATTCCAGAAACACAATAGAAGTTCATAGTACTAGATGATATACAAAGTTTCCAGGAAGAAACAACCACAGAAAAGACATTAACCATTCAAATTAGCAATAACCATCTATCTATTTAGTTACACCTCGAATAAGAAAAGCTGAGTTCAGCATACCTCTAAGATCAATGGGCAATCCTTGTGCACCTGAGATTGCCTTCACAGAAAATCTCTTATGGTTCGAAGAAATGCGCGGCATGGCCGATGTGGTTTTTAAACAGGCTGCAAATCCAGTTCTGGAACTAAGTGCCATTCGCAACATCGAAACTGCTGGTCTCAACCCTTGCACTCGTTGGCAAGCCGGGTTGCAAGCGCGTGCCACTGTCTGCATTCCAACAGTTGCAGATGCACCCATCGTCCTTTATGTAAAACAAATGTGAACTGCAATGAGAATAAGTTGACACATCCATCGATAGAGCACATGAGGTACATAAATTTCCTTTCCAGGGAGCTTTGCAGCCAGGCACAGCCCAACACCACACAACACGCTAAACCTGAAGTTCCTAGGTTGAGCAAAAAAACCCGTATTTCTGCACAGTGAAGCATGAATAATTCGCTCTGTTTCATACTTTCAGTTCACGAGGATGTTTTAGGATGAACAATTAAAGTTCTATCATACAGTAACATGACCAAGCTTTTTTAAAAAAATCTGCGGTACGGCCAGGAATATCATAAAACAAGAACAAAGACAAAAGACATAGAAAAATCAGCCTTTAACCTCACTCGGCAGAACAAAATTAATTTTCATAACCACTTGACGAGATCGAACCAATTCGCCACACAGGAATAAACAAAAAGATTCAAATTCAGGCATGTCCATCCTGAGCTAAGGTAGCAAAATGAAGCACCCATGCTCCCCCTCCTCTAAGCTCTCGCCAAGAAACGGCCATTTCGCATCCAGCCGGCCGGCAGAATCCAGAACCCCCCAAGAACAGCGAACAAACCCATCCGGCCATCCCCCCAGAAGATAACAAAAGCAAGCATGGCGGAGAGCACGCCTCCGGATGCCCGCCGGGGAGAGATCTGCCAAGAAGCGCCTCCCCCGGAGCGAAGCCTCCCCGGGGGCAAAGGTGGCGAGCGTGAGCAGGGGGGAGGGAATGCGGCGGGGCGGAGGCCGTTACCTAGGGGCGGCGGGATGGGGGCGCGGAGAGGAATGGGATCCGATCTGATGAGGCTGAGAGCACGAGGCGCGTGTTCTTGCGGGGCGGGGGGGTTAAGAGGCTTGCAGGTTTGCGTTGTGTTGTTTGGGGGGGGCGGGGCGACGCGGCGGAGCAACCGAGGCTCAGCGGAGGGTTTTTGGCTGAGTAACCGAGGACGAGGGGACGGCTGCTAGCCTGCCGCTGCCAGGTGGGGTCGAGTGGTCCGGAGAAGGTCTGCCTTGGTGGTGCCTTTAAATCCTAGGCTCCTAACGCAGCGATCATGATTCTCATCCGTCTCTGTTAGCACAGTTGCAATACAAGATTCAGAATATCATTCATATAGATGTCATATCAGCTAAAACTATAAAAAAAATAATGTCTTCGATGTCTTCGTTGTACTAAATCTTAATATCGTTTCCATTGTTACTAGTTTCTCCTTTCTAAAAACATCTACACTCTGCGCATTGAGGCTCCGTTCTTTTCAGCTCAACAGCTTAATGACTTATCTACGTTTTCAAAAGACATATACTTTGAGTTTTTAGGTCTGTTTTTTCATAGTTTTGAAGGTGGGTCATAACGTTTTAAAAAACAAGTCAAACGAAATGGAACTGAATCTCGAGACTATCTCGAGAAGCTCTCAAAATTCAGTCATTTTCAGTCGTTCAAATCAACTCAAAAGAACATGGCCTAATTCTAAACCTTTGAACCAAAAGGAGAAATGATTTTTAAGGAAGAAACCATCTCCTTCTCTCTCTACATTAATTTTATACCATGTCATCCTTCTATCCTTCATGGCATAGCAAGAAACGAGTGAAGAAATTGTATTGTAAATACCCTTAGGGCATGTCCAATGCCACCTCCATATTTCTCTATCCATCCACTTTTCTATTATTATCCCTACTACTACAGTGTTTTGAAGGTAAAATTAGGACCAAAAGAAGGCAGCATTGAAAATGCCCTTACGACCCGATAGCTAAATGGAGCCGGGGTCACAATTCCAATTAAGTCGGTTCAAGTTTAAATCTACCTCGACTCGGTCAAATATTTGGCTAATGCGCTTGTTTTACTGAGACTAGCCCAAAACCCATTAGCTGAGCTTCATCTCCCATCTCCCACACAATCGGTGAGTATTGACCATTAAGCATGTCGTCGCAGCAATTTACCCCTAAGCCTAGCGCTTTGTCACATTAGAAAAACGTCGAGCAGCGGTGGAGTGGGAAGACTTGGACGCTGGACATAGGCATAGGCGTGTGGCCGAGACGTAAACTTATGCGCTCGAGGTGTAGGCATAGGTGCTTGGCCGAGCCGTAGATTTTGACGCTCGGGATGCTGTTGTAGATGTGTCGCCGAGCCGTAGACTTGGACGCTAGTGGCGCGTAGGTGTGTCGCCGAGCCGTATATTTGGCCTCTCAGGGCATAAGCGTTGGCGCGTGGCCAGCTGTAGGCGCTTAGGGTGTAGACATAAGCGCGTGGCCGAGCCGTAAACTTGGACGCTCGGGGCGCTGGCGTAGGCGTGTCGCCGAGCTGTATACTTGGACGCTTGTGACTGTAACATCCTCAATTGTATAAAGCATAAATTTTCAAAAATTAATTTGTGTTTATAATTGTTTAATAATTTATGAAGAAATTATATCAAAGCTTCAGTTAAATTATTTCCTAATCTATATTTAAGGAAGCACAAGAATATATATATATATATATCGTAATAACTTCGTATAGCATACATTATACGAAGTTATACGAATATATATATATGTGTGTGTGTGTATTGGCCAAGCAAAAATATAGAAATATACATGAAACTGTATTTTAACACACCTAGATTTACAAATTTCTGAAAGCAATAATTTCCCTAGAAAAAAATAAACTTTTGGATTTAAAGAGAGAAAGAGAAGGTAAATTAAAGCAATGGAATTATTATAAAAATTCTTTTGGGTCGAAATCCCTCTCCTTCAGCCCATCCCCCTCTTTCCCTCCTCTCGGTTCAGTTTCCCCTCCCCGCAGCACGCTCAGCCCAGCCCATGGCGCAGTAGCCTCCTCTACCCTGACAAACCGGACCCACCGGTCAGTCTCCCATCCTCTCCTCTCTCTAATCAATGGGGCCCGCCTCTCAGCTCATTCTCCCTCCCCTCTTCGTCGTCCTCCCCTATTTCTCTCTGCTCTCCCTCTTGCTCACCGGCCGAAGCGATGCCGCCGTGGGTCCCGTACCGAGGCAGAGTAGCCGCCGAGGTTCGTCATTGCACACCGCCGCCGTCGTGGACATCGCGCCCCAATTTTTCCACCACGGAGCAACACCACCGCCGAGCTTGACCAAGCCGCGCTACCATAAGTCATTGCCTCCTCACTGTGTCGCCACCATAAGTCGTTGCCTCCTCACTGCGCCACCTCCCCACCCTGTGCCAACCACCGCCTAGACACATGCGCACCCCGCGTCGCCTATAAATCCCAAAGCCGTCGCACCACCACTCCGCCGGAGCCAAGAATGACGACCACTGTCGCGCCGATTCCACCGTCCCCGAGCCCTTGGGCAGTGCCCTTTAGCACCGCCACGTTTCCCTCTATGTTTTCTCTCCATCAATTGAACCTCCCCGTCACCGGAGCATCTCGGCGTCGTCAACCTTTCAAGCATCGCTGCCATCGTCGCTGACCATCTAGACGACTGTAATCCCCGACACCGACCCCACCAATAGACTCCCCTCGCCATACCCTTTCTCCCGAGCTGATCGCCCTCGCCGGAGAATCTGCCATTAGCCGGACCGCCCCGTCGCGCCGCCACAAGCCCTACCTTGAGCCACCGACAGGCAGGACTCGCTTGTCAGCGCTCTGCAGCGGCCTTAGCGCGCTCATTGCTGGCTGGGCCGCAAGTTGGTTTTCGCTCGCACGCATGGGACGGACTCGGCCCATCTGTGTGCTGAAGCCTTCCCATTTAATAAAAACTTTTTTAATAGTATTACAATTGCTCTAAAGATTGTAATTAATTCATTTTAACTCTAAAAAATACCAAATAAATTTCATTAAGTCTATAAAAATCCCACCTTTCCAAATAACTATTTTCACACTTTGAAAAATTCATTTGCACAAAATGTATTAAAGCGACATATTTGCAATTATAGACGTCGGTGTCTCTGGACTGGCTTGTGATCTCGGCGTACTTTCTGACGCTACCTTTGAAGGCAAGTCCCCTTGACGCATATTCTATATTTTATGTTTGCTTGCGAAATGTTTGTGAAATGCTTAGAAGTAAAGATGCATGATATTTGTTTGAATAATAATTTGGGAAAGATAGTTAATACCTGGAAAAGAAAAATGATTTCGCCCTTATATTATTTTTCAACCCTAGAAATATGAATGGTAAATGGGTACACTCTGTAAGAAATCATGTTTAATCGTGAAAGGTGGATCTTGATAAAAACAACAAGATGATTACATGAAATGATGGCCACTTGGCTAAGTCGCATTATTTCATGTGGAGTATTGATGAGAACTCTAAGTTGGGTTTGGGTATTATGAAAGATGGTAAAATGAGGAAATGATGTTTTCATATATTGGACTAAAGAAATTGGTAATGTAAACACACATTTGACTTAGAAGGAAGAACGACTACCGTTAAGGTACAGGGTGACCCTGGTAAAACGGAGTCCAATACCTTAATCAGTCTAAGGATTGTTTTTCTATGAATTTATGAACCGGGCTCATCAGTTTATGGGGACAAGCTTAGCTAAGTAAGCATAGGAAGCTATTGGACACTATTTTGATTTGAAATCGAGATACCAACGAATGGGAACTCGGGTCGATTCTTGTAGCCCAAGTATGCGGTCATTCGGGTGGTCACCTCACTGTGATAACTTTTGGATAGCGGGATGACCGGGGTTGGTCACATGTGCTCCATATTTAATGATAAATAGTTTCTAGTAGATTCCTCGGAATAACTGGCTTTGTGTTGTGCGTCTTTGGCTTGTATTCCCGATACTTTGACAAGCACGCACTAGCAGTCGAGGGTAAAGTGTGCACACTCTGCAGAGTATTATATAAACTATCATGATAGCCGCTAGGGATGGCAGAAAACCCATGGGTATGGGTACCCATGGGTATCCGACCCGATGGGCATGGGTATGGGTCGCAACCTATACCCATGGGTTTTTTGGGTTCGGGTACCCGAATGGGTCGGGATCGGGTACAGGTACAATTTTGTACCCACGGGTTACCCATGGGTAACCCGAATTCTGACAGGTGGGCTACATGTATATATATGTCACTGTGTCACAGCCTGTCTTCATTGTCCCACAGCCCATGCGGCCCAACACCACAGCCTCCGCCACTTGGGCTTCTTTTCTTCCCCGCCTCCTCCCCAATCCCCCACATTTCCAGCCGCACCCGAACCCTAACCTCCCGCACTCTCTCCTCCCTCTCGCTCCTCTATTCCCCCGACCTCCAGCAGGCCGCCGCCGCCGCCATTAACTCCACCCTCCGCCTCCACTTCCCCGACTGTTGGCCCACGGCTCCGCCTCCACCCGTCGCCGCCTCCACTTCACCGCCCCGTCACCATCCCGCCTCGACGCCTCCGTCGAGCTGCCGGCCGCCGGCCCACTCCTCCTGCACGCCCCGCCACCGGCCCGCACCCACGCACGCCCCGGCGCCATCCCGCCTCGGCGTCTCCGTCCAGCCGTCCGCCGGCAGTCGGTCCGCGCCCCCCTTTCGCACTCTCTCTCTCCTCCCTCTCGCCTCCTCTCTGAGTCTCTGTTCCCCTGAATGTATATTTTATTTTAGCATAGTATACTTTCGGGTATGGGTACCCGTCGGGTTCTAGTATGGGTGCGGTTTTATACCCGTGAGCGCTTTTGGGTTCAGGTATGGGTTGTATTTTCGGGTTTCGGGTTCAGGTATGTCAAAGGTATACCCAGAGATACCCGCCCGATTGCCATCCCTAATAGCCGTGTTCTCGGTTATGAGCACGCTTGGTGATTGTTCATATGGTAGCTATATCTATACTTCTCATCCCTTTCAAAAGATAAACTGGGTTACTAATCTGAGGAGACAAAAGTCATTTAATTAGAAATAAATGATTTTCCTACCTATACTTTGATAACTTCTCCAAAAGAAATTTTGTATACTTTATAAAGGATTTATGATAGGAATTTTAAGAAAAACCCGAGAGAACTATTCTTTGTACTGAGCTTCGCATTGCATAAATTCCTTGGACTTGTGGAGTACAATTGTACTCATGTTTCTTGCTTTTATCTTTCTTTACAAAAAAATTTTAGTTGGAGAACCACCCCAGGGGAGCAAGGAGCTCTTTGCAGCAGGGGATACGAGGAGTATACTGTAGCTTAGGCTATGTCCTACTACCATCGTGCCTGTGGCTTGAAGTTTACGAGTTTAAATATATCCCGTGATTTAAGATCGTACCATTGCGAGTACGAGTATTTGTATTCAGCATATTGTGATGCGTCGGTCTACGTACCGACTTGGTTGTGCTATTTCGGGCTTCAGCCCTATGTAATTGAAGCTTAAATAATGGCAAAGCATCATTCTGTTTCGAGACTGTGTGCACTAGTGATGATCCTTGGGACTAGTGCGGTAATACACACAAGGGCACGGTTTTGTCAACCGGGTCCTAACAGTGGGACAGGTGTAGGCGTGTCGCGGAGCCGTAGACTTGTGCACTCATGGCGCAGGCGTTGGCGTGTCGCGGAGCCGTATACTTCGACGCTCGTGGCATAGGAGTAGGCGCGTGGCCGAGTCGTAAACTTGGGCGCTCGGGGCGCAGGCTTAGGCGCGTGGCCGAGCCGTAGATTTGGTCGCTCGGAGGCTGGCGTAGGCGTATAGACGAGCCGTATACTTGGGCGTTCGGGGTGCATAGCCAGGCCGAAGACTTGGGCACTAGTGGCGCCGGCGTTCGCGCATAGCTGGGCTGTAGACTTGGCCGCTTGGGCGCATGCGTAAGTGTGTAACCGAGCTACAGACCTGTGCGCTCATGACGCAGGCGTAGGCGCGTAGCCGACCCATATACATGGTCGCTCGGGGCGTAGGCGTGTCACAGGGCCATATAATTTGACGTTCATGGCGCGAGCGTACGCGCGTGGCCTAGCCGTAGACTTGGGCTCTCGGGGCGTGTAGACAGAACAAAGATTTGGGCGCTAGTGGCGCCGGCGTTAGCGCATAGCCAGGTCGTAGACTTGTGTCGGTGTATTCTCCACCGGGGTGTGTCCCCCGCGTCGCTGGTAGGTGGGACCAGCGTCCCAAAATGGAAAGGTGATGTACAAAGGAACATCGAGTCCAAACAGATCAAAGTCTGGTTTCAGACAAAAGGAAGTTCAAATAATGTGATGGACGCGTGGCGCCCGGCACACAAGCGGGCGAGCAGGACAGTTGGGGGCGCGGGGGCCCCACTGTCAGGGACATAGGAGAGGGTGCAAGGAGGCTTCCTTGCTAAGGATTTCTTCAGGATACACCAAATCCAGAGCATTTAATGCGATGGAACTGCTCGGGACGGAGTGGGCAAGGCTCTGACAACATGATTGCCTCCGGCCCGCCAAATGATGTCAGCTACGCTGTGGTCATCTCCGCCGCCGTCTCGCTTCGTATCAGCTACAGGGTGACAGGAAAGGCACTAGGGGTAGGCGGGCTGCTCTGTCTCATCCGAGCTGTCCCGCTGTCAGGAGCGGCGACAGAAGCAATGGCAGCGACGACTGGTACCGAGAGAATGATGGCTACAGTGGGAAGACCATTAATGTGTACTGTGTAGCGTGTTGTAGCCCAGGCCAGCCCGGGTATATAAGGGCTGGGGGTGCATCTGTAAAAGGGTTGGACTCTGAGGAGCAATGATGTCGGAGCACGGATCTGAGGGTGAGATTGGCGACCCGCGCCGGAAGCCGCTCAACCGACCGGATGATAGGGCACCTTCGTCGCACCCTCAGGAGGATGCGCCTCCGGTTGAGGAGGCGCCTCCGGTTCGGCTGCGGTTGGCTCTGGACACGGCCTCCCCATCCCAGAATCTGCATGCCATACATCTGCTACTGGAGCACCCCCAGTGGAGTTGGCGAGGGATTCCCCCGCCAAGCCGTGGTTGCGGGACATCGCGTGTCTCGTAGACGCGACCCACCATCGGGTCGAGGTCTCTAGGCGGTCGGGCGCCTCCGGAGGGGCGTCCCGTTCGAGGTCGCACGCGAATCGCACGTTGGCCTCGAGCCGCCTGCATCAAGTATGCTATGGGCTCGAAAGCCAGGGCAAGGGAAAGGAGGTCCAGGGTGCAGACTCCACTGGGGCAGAGACCCGCGCACCGACCCGAGTACCGTCCCAAGCGCCTCCCAGAGCGAGGGACGCCAGGAGGACCTCCAAACTCATTTGGAGGAACGTCGGCATCCCGGGGCGGGGATTTGCACGACGAGTTGCAGCGTCGCCGCTTTTGGGCGCGGGACCAGCCATGTCAGGATAGCTCTGGCGGCGGAGGTTCTCCCGATGGTGACGAGGAGGGCTCCGCGTCCTCCGAGCCCCTCGGGATCTCGGTCATCGCCACCAGCCGCCTTACGGCGTCGGCCGTTGGGCGTTCACCGCCCGGCTTCGCCGTGTGGCGTGGCCGGAATAGTTCCAACAGGCGTCCGTCGAGAAGTACGATGGCGTGACCAATCCAGAGGAGTTCCTGCAGATCTACACCATGGTGGTGCAGGCAGCCAGTGGCTCCGAGAAGGTCTTGGCTAAATATTTCCCTACAATCTTGATGGTATCCGCCCATTCTTGGCTGCTAAACCTCCCGCGAGCATCGGTAGGCTCGTGGGAGGAGCTGTGTGACCAGTTTGTCACTATTTCAGGGCTCCTATGACCATCCTGGGGTGGAGGACGATCTCCACGCTCTGGAGCAGAAGAAGGAGGAGTCACTGCGGGAGTTCATTCGGTGTTTCAGCCATTCCCGCAATGCCATTCAGGACCAGTAGAAGAAGAAGAAGCGCAAGGCAACCGAGGCCGGTCAAGTTTTGGTCGCTGAGCGCAACCAAAAGGAAGTAAGGCCGTGGCAGCACAATCGCCGCGAGCGATGGGAGGACCGTCATGATCGACGCGGCGACGTTCGCGACCGTCGCGAGGACCGCCAAGGAAGGGAACGGGGCAAGGCATGTTGCCCCATCCACCGGTCCAGCGCGCACGACTTGGCTGATTGCCAGGTCGTGTCGAAGCTGGTGGAAAAGCGGCTTAAAGAGCGCCGCCCCCACAGTGACGATGAAGATGAAGGGCCCACTCGACTGGCTTTCCAGCGGGCGGAGCACACGATGGCGTACATCCATGGTGGCTCGGCCACCTACACCTCCAACCGCCAGTACAAGTTGCTGAGGAGGGAGGTGAGTGCCACCGCACCAAGTCTGGGGATGAGTAGGCTGCTGAGGTGGTCGGAGGAGCCGATCACTTTCAGCCAGGCCGACCACCCCGAGAGCACTGTCGGCTTGGGGCACGTCCCGATCGAGGTTTCACCCACGATTAGGAACGTGAAGCTCGGGCGAGTGCTAGTGGACGGGGGGAGTTCCATCAACCTCCTGTCCATCAAAGTGTTCCTGGCGCTGCAGATTCTGGAGCGGGAGCTCCTTCCAGCTCTCCCGTTCTATGGTGTCACTCCTGGGGCGGAGTCGATGCCCCTAGGACGCGTCCGCTTTCCTGTCACATTCGGGGAGGAGGATAGTTACCGCACTGAGGCGGTCGACTTCGAGGTGGCGAATTTCGACCTCCCATACAATGCCCTGCTTGGCCGACCGGCGTCGACCAAGTTCATGGCGGCCACCCACTATGCTTACATGGTGGTGAAGATGCCGGGGCCGCAAGGTCCCATCACCGTCAAGGTGGATAGATTGGAGTCCCTGCGTTGCGACAATATGACCCTGGATCTAGCTGGGGCCGTCTCCACGCAGCCGTCCGGCCCCACCGATCCCGGGGCTCTTCGGGCGAAGACCTGAGCAGCGCCCGGCTCGTCCAGCGAGATTATGGTGGTCTCCCTGAGCGAGGATGTCCCTGCCAAGACCATCAAGGTGGGCATTGAACTCGGTGCCAAATAGGAAAGCGCGCTCGTCGCCTTCCATCGAAAAAACTCGGACGTGTTTGTGTGGCAACCGTTTGACATGACCGGGGTCCCCAGGGAGGTGATCGAGCATTGGTTGGCGGTGCTCCCCGGAGTGCGTCCAGTCCGGCAGAAGGTCCGGAGGCAGGCACCAGAGCGCTAGGAGGCCATCCGAGAAGAAGTGGACAAGCTGCTAGAGGCGGGGATCGTGAGGGAGGTTACTCACCCTGAGTGGCTTGCCAACCCCGTCGTCGTGAAGAAATCCAACGGGAAGTGACGGATGTGTGTCGACTTCACCGACCTCAACAAAGCATGTCCAAAGGTTCCATACCATCTTCCGCGCATATATTTGTTTGTAGAATCTACCACAGGGTGTGAGCTTTTAAGCTTCCTCGATGCGTATTCTGGGTATCACCAGATTAGTATGACAGGGGAGGATTAAGAAAAAACCGCATTTGTAACGCCCATGGGTGTGTACTGTTATAAAAGAATGGCTTTTGGGTTGAAGAATGCCGGCCCGACTTACCAGCGGGCTATGCATATCGCTTTCCGGCCTCAGGTCGGGAAGAATATGGAGGTGTTCGTCGACGATCTGGTGGTAAAGACCGGTGAGAGCGATCGACTGCTTGGTGATCTGGAGGAGACTTTTTCTAACCTCCGTAAGTATAGCCTGAAGCTCAATTCAGAGAAATGTGTGTTCAGTGTGCCATCGAGAAAACTGCTGGGGTTTCTTGTCTCCAGCCGAGGTATCGAGGCCAATCCCGATAACATAGCGGCCATCGAGCGCATGCGGCCTCCCACCCGTTTGAATCATGTGCAGTGCATGGCGGGCTGCCTCGTTTCCCTCGGGAGGTTCATAGCCCGCCTGGGGGAGAAGAGCCATTCATTGTTCAAGCTGCTAAAGTAGACCAACACTTTCGAGTGGACCAGTGAAGCACAACGGGCCTTTGAAGAGCTGAAAAAGTACCTATCCTCACCCCCAGTCTTGGTCGCTCCCGAGCCCAACGAGCCGCTTCTTCTTTATGTTGCGGCCACGCCAGCGATGGTTAGCGCGGTGTTGGTGGCAGAGAGGGAGGGCATTCAGTGCCCGGTCTACTACGTCAGCAAGGTATTGCAAGACGCGGAGACCAGGTATCCTCAGGCCCAGAAGATACTATATGCTATGCTCATGGTATCGCACAAGCTGCGCCATTATTTTTAAGGAAGGGGAATTACGGTCGTTACCTCATTCCCCTCCGGGAGATTCTTCATAATCGAGAGGCGCAGGGCCGAATAGCGAAGTGGGCAGTGGAGCTGGGAGAGTTCGGTCTGCAATTTGTTCTTCGGACTGCTGTCAAGAGTCAGGCGCTGGTGGATTTCATCGCCGAGTGGTCTCCGGAGCCTCTGGAAGCGGAGTCGGGACCGGAGCCGTCCATGTGGACGTTATTCTTTGATGGATCCTTCATGCTCAAAGGAGCGGGGGCTGGAGCGGTCTTGGTCTCGCCAACCAGGGACATCCTCCAATACATGATTGTCCTCGATTTCAAAGCTACCAATAATACTGCGGAGTATGAAGGATTGCTTGCGGGGCTGCGCGCCGCCGCCTCGTTGGGCATTCGGCGTCTCTATGTTAAGGGCGACTCACTCTTGGTCGTCAATCGAGCCCGAAAGGAGTTTCAGTGCGCCGACCCTATGATGGCGGCGTATGTCGCCGAAGTCAGGAAATTGGAACACCGCTTTGACTGGTTGGAGTACATCCACATTCTGAGGCAGGACAACCATCTGGCGGATGGGTTGTCGCAGCTCGCCTCATCGCGGGCGTCGGCTCCGGTCGGGGTCTTTGAAGAAAGGCTTCTGCCACCGTCCGTCATAGCCCCCAATGCTGGTGGGGATGGCGGAGCGTCCGCTTTGGCCCCCATTTCAGGGGAGGAGAGCGACGTAGCTTCCAAGGAAGCGTCGGTGGAAACGCCTGGCCAGGCGGAGTACCTAGGCGAACACCGAGTGGTCACCGCACTCGGCTAGGAGGGGCAGTTGATGGATCCAATCCTAGCCTTTCTGCCAGACCGAGTGGTCCCCGACGATGATGCGTCAGCCGAGAAGATCGTGCGGAAGGCCAAGCGCTACACCCTGATAGGTGAGGACCTGTATCACCAGGGTGGAAACAGAATTCTTCTGAAGTGCATCACTCGGATGAGGGGAGCAGCCTGCTCTCTGATATCCATGGAGGCGAGTGCGGGAACCATATGTCCAGTAGTACCTTGGTTGGTAAGGTGTACTGTCAGAGATTCTATTGTCCCTTTAGGATATATGCTTGTGAGCTGGTGAGGAGATGCTGGTCGGTGAAGGCCCATGGGTTTTCCCTGCAGATCTTCTCCTCCTCCTCGGGCGAAAAATCATTCACAATGTGGAACGTCTCCCTAATCTCCCCGGTCGTCTTCCCCTTGATCATGTCGGCGATCTTCTGGGCCGCGAGGTCTAGGAGCTCCTTGATGTCAAGGTAGTCGGTGGCGATGAGGAGGTCGTGCGGCATCATCATGTCGATGTCGATGAACTTGGCGTCGAAGCTCCTAAGCTCGAGCTCCTCATCGGCACCCCAGCGGCGTGCTTGCTGCAGTACTTGATGATTTTGGCAAGGGGCTCGCTGGAGACGTTGTTGATCTAGATGACGCTGCCGCAGTCGTCCACGATCATGCGTGCGATGAGCTGCGACAGCTTCGCTGCAGCCTCTGAAACCTCGAAGCGCACCTCGTCCGACGCAACCAGGGTTACCATGGTGCTCGCCTTCTCTCCCTTCTCGCCGGCGGCGACTACTTCCGCCGCCTCCGCCATGAATCGATCGACTGGTAGTCGTCCTCGAGGATGGCAGATCCTTGTGGCATAAGAGCTCCGTTCGCGCTTGATTTATAGGGAAGAGAGGCCATATAATCCATGGGATACGAGTACGAGCACGAGCACGTCACGAGCTGACGATTTTTCTTCATGGGATACGAGTAGGTGTGTGACATTTTTCTTTTTCTTTTTGAGTAAATTGCACTGTAGCCCCGGGAAGTTGGCACCTTGTTTCACTTAGCCCCCGGAAGTTGTAAATTACTCTGCCGGCCCCTCGAAGTTGGCACCGTTTGCACCACAGGCCCTGGACCGTTATATCCACCGTTAGATGATGACGTGGCGTCGACGTGGCGCTGACGTGGCATTAAAAAGCAGAAAAAATTAAGAATAACCTAAAAAATTCAGAAAAATCATAAAAAATTATAAAAATCATAAAAAATTCAGAGAAATCATAAAAATTCAGAAAATCATAAAAATTCAGAAAAATCATAAAAAATTCAGAGAAATCATAAAAACTCAGAAAAATTGTAAAAAAATCAGGAAAAACATAAAAAATAAAAAATAGAAAATTCAGAAAAATCATAAAAACTCAGAAAAATCATAAAAAATTCAGAGAATCAGGAAAAAATTCAGAGAAATCATAAAAATTCGAAAAAATCATAAAAAATTCAGGAAAATCATAAAAAATTCAGAGAAATCATAAAAACTCAGAAAAATAAAAAAATCCGAAAAATCACAAAACTCAGAAAATCATAAAAAAACTGAGTTTTATTATTTTTCTGAGTTTTTACATTTTTTTGATTTTATTATAATTTTTCTGAGTTTTTATAATTTTTTATGATTTTTATGATTTTTTCTGATTTTTCTGAGTTTTTATGATTTCTCTGAATTTTTTATGATTTCTTTGAATTTTTTATGAATTCTCTAAATTTTTTATGCTTTTTCTGAATTTTTATGATTTCTCTGAATTTTTTTTATGATTTCTCTGAATTTTTTTCATGATTTTTCTGAGTTTTTATGATTTTTCTGGATTTTTTATGATTTTTATGATTTTTTATGATTTTTCTGAGTTTTTTATGATTTCTTTGAATTTTGTTATGATTTCTCTGAATTTTTTATGATTTTTCCCAATTTTTGTATGATTTTTTTGAATTTTTATGATTTCTCTGAATTTGTTTATGATTTCTCTGAATTTTTTATGATTTTTCTGAATTTTTTAGGTTATTCTTAATTTTTTTTCTGCTTTTTAATGCCACGTTAGCGCCACGTCGACGCCACGTCATCATCTAACGGTGGATATAACGGTCCAGGGCCTGTGGTGCAAACGGTGCCAACTTCGAAAGACCGGTAGAATAATTTACAACTTCCGGGGGCTAAATGAAACAAGGTGTCAACTTTCGGGGGCTACAATGCAATTACTCTTTCTTTTTCCCCTCCCAACTCTGCACCCGAATCCGTTTCCGAGGCAAAAGAAAAGCTCCTCGCCCGAGTTTGTGTGGGAAGCCCAGCCGCTGTGTGGCCCATTAATTTGATGGGCCGGGCCCAGTTTAAGCTTACTACAGCGATCCTTCCAGCCCGACGGGTACTAGCTACTGTACGGAAACGGCACCGCCCTCTGCACAGCTCTTCCCGCCATTTTCCGTTCCCCTCCCTCTCGCCGCCAGCCCGGCGAGCTGTTCGGAAACCCTAGCCTTCTCGAAGCTTCCATTTGCCTGGCCTATAGGCGAGCTGGCGAGGCGAGGGAGGCGAGAGGTACAGCCATGGCGTCGCCCCTCTCCCCCTCCGCGGGATCAACCTGTCTGCCGCGGCAGTTCTCCGATATCATGGCCCGACTGGGCGGTCCCTCCAACATCCTCGGCGCGGCGGCGGAAGGCGACATCCCTCGCGTGAGGAGTAAGATCCTGCGCTGCCGTCGACCGATCGGCGGTGCTCGTGGATCGCGCGGATCTGATGCGGGTTTTCTTGCTGTGCGCAGAGATGGCGGAGCGGCTGGAGAGGAAGGGGAGAGGCGTGGAGGCGGCGGTCGAGGACCCGCCGTACTGGCTGCGTGGGCCGCTCCACGTGGCCGCGTGGTTTGGGAAGACTGAGATGTGCAAGTTCCTGATTAAGGAGTACCACCTGGACGCCGACTTCGATTGGGATGATGGTTTGATTTCTACCTAGTGCTATTTTGGTTTTGCATAGTGTTCTGATAGCACGGATGTCGTTCCTTTAGTGACTTGTCTGAAATCTATGGAATCCTGGGGGATGGGGTTCGGTGGTGGAATCCTCTACTCTCTGATTTGTGGGAGGTGGGTTTGTTGATGCCATATGGGAGATGCAAATGCACATCAATGCGGAATCAAAATATGTCCCTTTATTAATTTGGAAGAAAAAATATCTTCAAAGCTGGTTATGGTCATGTGGTTGCCTCTAACACTTCTGCCTTATCCTGGTTTCTGGAGTGGGATTTGCTGTCATGAAAGAAAGTACTGGACCTACTTGGGTAGTCACCTCACAGGACGCAGGGATCTCTATGAGATGGATGGATTTGAGAGGGTGAACATAAACAGCTGTTCACATAGCTACACGTGTATAATCTATGTGACGAGCAAATGGACATGTGGTGCAGTTTTGTGTTGCACTAGATGAAATTGGTGACATTGCAATAGATTAACAATGATGTGTTAATATTTTCTGTTTTTATCTTGTACTTGCTGAGTTGTGGATTTACCCTTGCTTTTGTTGATGTTTCTTTGATGACGGTTGATGGCAGTGTGAATGGGAAGGGCGTTGCAGCACGCTCATTGAATAACACTTAGTTATCACATTTATGAGTGCTCATAACTTATGAGTTAGCACCTTAGTTGAGACTTGGTTTTGAGTTATGCTTTATGTTATTATACTTGTGTGTGAAATATGGCTGGTTTCAATTTATTAGTGTAAAGATTGAGCTATTGTTGCTATTTATTTATTGGTTAGTGATTTTTGCTATTGTATACTTATATTTTTATCTTGTTATTCTTATTGCTGATTACCATTTTGTGGTTGTGAATATATGTGAGATGCTCAGAAAATTTATTAGTAAAGATTGCAATTTTGATTGATGTGGTTTAGTGGTCCCATTCTAGATCCAGTTTTGGGTTGGGCGTTACAGATTTACCTGTAAAACCTGCTTGGGACATGTTCTAGCATAGACCTTTTTTGCTTTGAAAGGCTGGTGCCTGGCTGAAGCTTACTGGCCACTCTAATATGCATCTTGCATGTGCAATTTACTTATCAATTACTTGGTTGATTGTAACTTCTGATGAAGTGCTTGCCATTTCTTGTGCTCTTGTTAGGTCTGACTCCTCTAATATTTGCAATAAATGGCACTGGTTCTATAGCCACTGTCAGGTTTCTTCTTGATCGTGGTGCTGATCCAAACAAAGCAAGTTGGCATGGTCTTACTGCGCTCTACTCTGCGGCATCTAAAGGTTATCTGTCCCTTGTCATACGTGGGTTTAGATTTGTTCAGTTCATTCATCTCTGTGTGTAATATTCAGTCCAAAACTGGATGCAACGTCCAATCTCTGCAGTAAGTTCTGTACTCTGTTTGTTTGTCCTGCCATATGCTGTACTTACCGAGTGACTAATGGTGGCAACAATAATGTTAGTGATCTGTGATCCAATGGGTCTAATATGGTAAATTGGTAACATCAAGTGTTGCCAATAGAAAAATTCTCCTAATGTTGCTTCAGTCTTCTGATAGCTATTTGAACAGTATTACAAATGTTCAATCTGTATAAACTTTTCTTTTAAACAAGACAGATTGGTGAACTTGAGCCAGACTCACATTGGATTGAGCCTGAAAACTGTACGGCTTGTTTTTGTTGCTTGGACCTGGTGCTAACTGAATGTAGGCACTAAACCAGCTTAGGTAGAAACACGGGTAATGAAGTTCGCGTCACCACTGAAGGCCATGTCTTTGCTAGGATCGTCGGGATAGAACAGTCCAAACTCCAAAAAAACTTTTCCTGTGTTAGTTATGCCCACACATTGGTCCGAGTCCAGTTTTGTTGCATAGGTGCCAAAAAGCCTTTTCAGGCCCTACTTGTGTTGTCGGAATTTTCCTAGTTTAATTTCTTTACATAGTTAGTTTTTTAAAGAAAAAGAAGGAACTTTGAGTGAATTGAAGAACTAAGGCTCTGTTATTTTCAGCTTAACAACTTGACGGCTTAATAGCTTAACGGCTTATTTATGTTTTAAAAAGACATGTTTTGGGTTTTTTGAGTCCATTTTTTCGCTATTTTTAAGGTGGGTCCTAATGCTTTAAAAAGAAAGTCAAACAAAATGGATCCAAATCTCGAGACTACCTCATGAAACTCTCAAATTCAACCATTTCAGCCGTTCAACCGTTCAAATCAGCTCAAAAGAACAGTACCTAAATGAATTAAAAAGTAGGAGAGGATCAATAGTATCCCTCATTCCCTATTTATTTAGATATAACTTGCCCTTTTTTAGTCCTACTTTTGTTTTGATTGGATCTATGTCATGCCAATCCAACAAAAGCCCCTATTTTATATACCTTTTATTTCTAATTATCTTTTATATCTAATTTGTTTTTTTACTATTGTATATCAATTGACAACGTTCTATTGAACATATACTGTAGGTTAGAAACATACTATGAAGATATATTTTAAGAAATGGTTATTCACAAAAAGATATATGCAAAGGAGAAGATAAATCTTAACGAGGGGTTGCCTTACATAAATAATTTAGCTTATACTAGCCTAGTTCCCATGCATCGCCACAATTCTTAACAAGTGGGACATCATGTAGATGGTAATTTTATGGAAGTCTCATTCTCAAATTCTATCAATTTAATGTTTAAAATGCAACCAATCATCTTTCCATTACGTCGCCTAGAGACCCTTTCCAGTGTGTCATCGAGTAGCAATGGTGTGGAGGATGCTAGCACATAACATAGACTGAACGGAATAACAATACTAGTGACAGGAAGATGGAAACATACACGATAGTGGAGGGGGAGCAACGTTGCACCCGTGCGAGAGGAGTGGTGGATGGTTTTTTTCTTGATTGGAAAAGGTGCATAATTTAGTAGTGATGTAGGAAGATTTTATTTGAGGCACTAAACCAATATCCTTTGGTGGAATATCTTGACACCGAAGAAAGAAAGAAGCGAGTTCGCTGGCGCAGGTTTGCCTGGCCTCCTCATTGTCTTCGGCCTCCTGGTCGTTGATACAGGAGGTCGGATGCAAATCCGCTACGGGGTAGTTTAGAGTTTCTCCGCAGATGGATCTATCAGATCTTTTGCTCTTTGTTGGTGACACAGGAGGCGTCGATGATGACGACAACATCTACTCTTGCGATGACAAGTGGTTGGGGTTATTTTGGTTAGCTATTAAAGGCCTCTCCGTCTTATCGCGAAGGAGGAATTTCCATAGCCTTGGTGTGGGTTTAGATCATTGTGACGTCCACGTCATGCTACGAGCTCCGGGCCGGGGCAGGCCATCATCAATTTTTGGATTTTGGATCTGTGCGAGTGCTTTGACATGGGCTCTGGAAGGCGCAGTTACATGCTCCTTACAGTTTTGGCGCAATGGCCGTCCTTCGATTCAGGGTCTTCGGACCTGGCCAAGGTGAGTTTGTTGCGTTGGGAAAGGGCGGAGATCTCCTTGGTCTGGGTCGTCTGGGTTTTTTCTTGAACGCCATCTTCGGCAAGACAACGGTAGTCTCCTGAACTGCTTCATCAGCCTTGTCTTCTTCGTCAATCTCAAGCTAGATCTACATACTGCCATGATTACTATTTACTTCTTGATTTTGAGATTTTCAAGCCGCATCCCTATGTGGACAAGACTACAAAAGGCGATATTAATGCTATTGGTGATTTTGTTTTGGCGGATGGCGACAGCGGGGGAAGGAACTTGGATGGCCTGCGATGTTTAGCATTTAGGCCCTTTCTAATTGTAATGCTAATCTCATTGTGGTTTAGAGCTCCATATGTAAAAGAAGATATCTTCATTTAATTAAGAGAGCTCCATATATTTGTCCCTTTCTCAAAAAAAGGAAAATTTTATGGGAAGGCTTTTGGTGGGTAATTTTAGTGATGGTGGATGAGACTTTTGTGTGATGGTATCAATGGGTAATTTTAGTGATTGTGGAAGGGATTTCATGTGAACGACATTGACGACTAATTTTAGTGAAATGACCTGTCACCACATTAGTCACTACTAAAGAATTTTAATAGTAGACAAGGTTATATAAATGCCTTACAGATCTATTCGTAATATATTAAGCTCTTATTATAAAAAAATAAGCTCTTGGCCATAGTTAGCATTTTACTTTTGAAGCATATGTTTCATTTAATGAACCCTTGAATTGTATTGAGATGTGAGAATTTTCATGCATGTCATCCAGATTCCTATGAAATAGCAGAGTTATTATTGTCCAGAGGAGCTTATGTTGACCCCATATTTGAAAAAGGAGCACCACTGCATGTTGCTGCTGAAGCAGGAAATATAAGAATGTTGAAATTATTATTGCGACATCAGGCAGATGTAATATTCCCTTTCCTTTTTAGCATTAGTTTGCCCTTTTGATCACTTAGATGTGTCGGAGACAATATTCTATCCATGATAGCTGAGCCATGGCTAGATGTATTCAGCTGGGCTTAGAAGTGCTCTTCTTTTTCCATGATGATCCTTCCAATATTTGATCAGGCTAGTGTGGATTGCATGCTATTTGTGCTTCCTTGAGTTAGGCCCTTTTGTTTTATTGATTGGCTCAAATCTATGCTTTTTTATCATGTGTTCTTTGTTTTACATGGGTCTTTGTCTCTTCCTTTACTTTAAATTTACTAGATTCTTAATTATTGTGAGCAGATTATAACATTGTAGACTATATTTCTTTTTCATATTAATATTTAAGGCAAGTTGTGGCCAGAGCAAGTTCTAGTTTTTTTTTTATGAAGCAGTTCTAGTTTAATCTAGAGATCTTTGCCAATATGCCCCATTGTTGAGTAGCCATTTTCAAAATGTTCTTTAACACATTGACATGGACGACATCTTTTGCCTCTTTTCAAGTTTTTACTCAAATTTTGCTAAATAGTCATTGCAAAATGTCCCTTATCTCCACTAACCTGATCTAGCTTGGCCTAGCTGAGCTGTCTAGCTGACCGTCCCGCGTCTGGAGCACCTTGGCTCAGCCCCTAGCTATTCTCAATCTGTTTGTTATAACAATGTGTTGTAGAAGTCGTTCCAAGTGATGCTCTTCTCATCTTGCTCCCAATTATCCAGCACCTCTTGAGCCTCCCCCCGAAGATGCAGATCAGTCATCGTAACATATTTGTGCTCCGGAATGTTATGTGCACAAGCAAAACGCTCACACTGCCGAAACCATAATAATGTATCTTACATTCCATCGTACTCCGATAAATCATATCGGGGTGCTCGAGGCGCCCACCTCTTGTCGTCCTGATTGCCACGGTCACTGAGATCCCCGTCACCGTGTCCATCGGCACTGCTCAGATCCTACTGATCCAACGCCAGGTTCCCCTCCGAACAACGCTGGTTACTCGCCTCCAAGCCCTCTGGATCACCTGATCCGGGAACCTCCTTCCCCTTGTCCTGGTCGGCCTTGACCAGATTGACCAACACCTGCTTGATACTGTCCAATGACGCCTGCACCTTGTCATGCAATACCCGCAGATTGTCGATGGCTGTCTCCACTCTCCCTAGACGCTCCTCGTTTGTTGCCATCCAAGAATCTTGGGGCTCTAATACCAATTGATGTGGGTGCTCTCTTTCGAAAGCTTGTGTTGCCGGCTGGAGCCTGAAATGAGAGGGATTGGGCGGTGTCTTGCGGCTACTGCACCCATGCCCAGGTAACTGGCGGTTATCGATGGCAGCGCCTTAGACTAATATTTTGTGGGCATTCTCTTCTTTTCTCCTTTTATAATACCCCAAATACCCAAAACATGGAACTAGCTGGATATGGATAACTAATTGGAAAGATAACAAAAGATAAATGGAAAAGATATCAAAAGATCAACCCCTCTTCCAAGCCAGCCAGCGGCTAAGCTTGCCAGAGGTGTGCTGGCCGTAACCTAGGGCTGCGCCGGTTGTTGCACAAGGCCCACAACCTCTTGCTGGGCCTCCTGCATTGACGATTGTAAACCCTAAACGAGGCCTAACAGGCTACTTTTATTTTTTATGAAAGCTGAAGCTTTTATTTTAAAAAAATATTGGGGCCACACGTTTCTGATCAGTGATACACTGAAAAGCCCTGACAACGGTTCCCCATTTGCTTATTTTGTAGGCAAAATAGTAGTTTGTTAATTTTTTTACTTCACTTCTATAGTTGAATTTTATACCGCCAATTTTTTCCTGTACCCTGTGTCATTGTTGATTTACAAATAATGTCTTTTTTTTCCTTTTCCCTAGCCTAACAGAGTTGTGCGTTTATTCTATCAACCACTGACAGTGGCCATCTTCGCATCCTCATTGGAGTGTGTGGAACTACTTATTAAGGTGGCGTGACTTGTGCCCTTAGATATGCTACTCAAGACTCTTGCCAAGGAAGCCAAACATAAATTGTTTATGTGATTCCTAACATGAGCACAAGTTAGAGCATACTCTGGAAACACAATCTTCAACATCCTGTCTTTCATATTCCATGTTTCAGGCTGGTGCTGATGTCAATGCTGGTAGGCCTGTAACTCCATTGGTAGCGGCTGCAAGTGCTGGGTTAACTGACTGCATTAAATGTTTGTTGGAAGCTGGCGCTGATGCAAATATTCCTGATGAAGTGAGTTTTATTCTGCTGCATATCTTGTTGGTTGTCAGTTATCACATTTTACGAATTGTAGCGATGTGTTTATGTGCATGGCCAGCAGTCGTGTTTTCCATCTTTACCTTTAGGCTTATCTTTAGTTGATAGGATAGGGATAAGTTAGTTTAGATCTTATTAATTATTGGTATCTAGGATTTTAAGAAACAGGGGAAATCGTGAAATGAATCCTGGAATTAAAACCGTTGAAGTTCAGAATTACTCCCTCCAGTTCTATAATACTTGTCGTTTTAGACATTGACATGGTCTTCGAAATACAACTTTGACCATCAATTACTAATGAAATTTATTTAAAAAATCCTTGAAAATATGATATTGTGAAAGTATTTTTCAAGTCGAATTTATATGTATGGTTTTTACGTATGCAATCCAAATAATTTAAAAGATTTTTATAAATAAAATTTTAAAACTTTGATTTAGGACTAACCTAAAACGACAAGTATTATGGAACTGGAAGGAGTAAAATTTAAAAATGTGTAATTGATAAGAGTTCTTTAAGTGATGGCACATAATGCTATTTCAGGTTTACCGTGGTTCAAAAAGCACTACCAGGTGCTAGCCTTTTTAGTGCTTGATCACCAGCATTATTTATTTTTTGATGGAAATAGTCTTTTGCTCTAGCAAATATCCATGTTGACACATTTTGATTCATAAACACCAATACTGGGTACCCGTGGTCTTTGAACAATGGAAATTGGGCACATATGGTCTTTCAATGCTTAAACGGTGATTTTGATAATTCAAATTGTTAAAGTAGAATGTACAGGGGGTTTTATGTTTATTTGTTCTCTCATCTACATTGGTATATTTAGCCCATTTGGGCCCATTCTCAACACAAGCTTCATTTCCAGCATGTTCTTACCTCTTCGTTTCAAAAGGGGCTCACAAATGGTATGCGATTTTCACTGGTGCCTTCTCTTGAGCGCCATAAGGCACGCCTTGTGGCCCATGACTTTAAGCAGTAGTATGGACGTTACTTTAAAGAGACCCTTGCTCCAGTTGCTCACTATACCATTGTTCACTCCCTTATGGTTGTTGCCTCTGTTCGTCGGTGATCCATCTTCACTTGATGTGAAATGCATTTTTTTTCATGGTGAGTTGTGAGAGAGGTCTACATGCACCCACTTCATGGTTACTCTGTGCTAGATGACAACATCTACTATCTCTATCACTTTCTCTACGGGTGGGACCAGCGTGGCACGGGATGGCGCGGCACAGCTGTGTGGCTGTGTGGCGCCTTCGAGGCGCGGCGCCGCGGCGCACCGGTGCGGGTGGCGCCATGGCACGGCGGCGCGCCGCGGTGCGGGTGGTGCGGCGTCGCACCGGCGCGATACGAGGGCGGCGTGGGTAACGCGGCGGCGCGATGCATATGGGACGCAGTGGACCGGTGCGGGGCGCGAGTACAGGTCACAAGAGAATTGATCTACGATTACGATCTACTAGATCGATTCAAAAACAACGATATACTAGATCGAAAAGCAAAAACAGTAGATCTATTAGATCGAAAATTAACAGATCTGTTTGCGAGTACGACATGCCGAAAATTAACACATCTGTTTGCGAGTACGCATACCGTTGGCGACAAACCTGAGACCGATTCGTGCTGATAATGTGTTATAATAACACAGAGATGTGGAGAGGAAACCACGGCACAACTCTTTATTAATCTCTTCATCAGAATACAAAGGGATGCCTCTCATATTTATAGTGCAGGGTTTCTTAACATTTCCAACACAAATAATAGTTTGTGTGACGTGTTGCTTGTGTGGCACAATATGACATGGGACTTCACTCTTGTGTGGTATCAATAAATATTTTTCATTTTTAATTACAAACTAGATTTGAAATGTGGTACATGTCAATGCCCCTGGTGTAGCCATGTCTTGCTACGTGCACGCCATGTCACCCAAACCTGCCATGTCATGCTATATGTCCGTCATGTTCGCCGATACTAGCCTTTGGCTGTCCAAGGGACCATTTGTTCCTAGTTTGTCAATTGAAGGACCGAGTTTACCTAGTTTTAATGTTACGGGGCTAAACGTCTCAATACCCATAGTTTAGGGACCAAAAAATACTTTCTGTTTTGGCTCCAATGGGAATGATGTAATGTACATTGAGACAGCTGTGGATGAGCATAAAAGGTTGGAAGATGGAATATTGCACTTGTCCTGTTTCTTTATTTCAATAAAGTAGTGAAATCTTATGCTTGCTGGCTAAATTATTGTGAAACTTCGATGAAAGTAGTGCAATTCTCTCATAATTCAATTCATTTTAGGGTAAAGTGTCCCCACTTTTTGTCTGATGTCATCTCTGAAAAGGTTTTGTATCTTGCCACGAAGTTTATATGATCTGTCCTTGCCAGAAGATAGAAAAAGATCAATAGAACTGAAAGGGACCTGTTTAAACAATTATAAAAATGTTCCTCCTTTACACATGTCCAAAAGATAACACACCGTCTAGAATTTTTTATGCCAGCCTGCACAATCACCTATTGTTTTATACACGTTTCTGATCTTCATGATACGTTTGAAGTACAATGTGTTGCCATATTCTTTTCTTAAAAGATAGTCTATTTTTTTCCTAAGCTCTCCATGTTTATTTGTAAAACTTACTAGATATCATTCTTAACAGATTGGTAGAATGCCAGTAGAAATTGCTGCAATCCAAGGATGGAAGGAATGCGTTAAGATACTTTTCCCTCTCACAACTCCTGTAGCTAGATATGCAGACTGGAGCATTGATGGAATTCAACATGCCTTTTTGGGGAATTCAAAGACGCAAGTATGAATAAAATATTTTTTCTCTACTGATTGTGAAAGTTGAATTGATGCCAATAGCTGCTGTTCAGATTGCTAAAAATTATACTTCTTCCTTACTTTTAATTGTAGTACATCATTTATATGCATTATAAATTTTGCAAATTATGTTCAGTTCGGCTTTTAATTGTACATTTGAATTAGGGTCATGTGCTCCATAAAAATGATGGATCTGCTTTGAAAGAGCAAGGGAATTGTACGTTCCATAAAAAGAAATATGGTCATGCTTCATCTCTCCATCCTGTGGTAAATTTATCCATCATATACTCTTGATTAGTTTTAATTTGCATTATATATATATTCATTTTAATTTTAATGTGCAACTATATTAAAGATTCCAATGAATCAAACAAAGATGCCATGGAACTGAGTGCTCTACTTTTTAACATGTACCACTTTCTTGGTCTCAATTTTGTTGTCAGAAGGATTAATACATTGATCTGTACATTCCCAGTATCTGATTCACAAAAAACAGATATCTACCGGATATCTACCGAATGTTGCATATGTTTTTTATAAAGACAAGAAAGTAGGTTGTTTTCTTGTGATGTGTGCTAATACATGGAGGGTAAAGGCAGTAGACTTAATCGTGATGTGCCTATACATAACTACGACAGTGGCTGACTGCTGGACTGGTAGCGAACTGTGCAGGCACTTAATTCAATTACCAATGATGTGCTTTGGAAGTCATCATGTTTGATGTAGGCATCTTCATATATCCTTAAAAAGTGTAGTTAAAATACCAAACTTAAAATGATTTAATTCATCAGTTTAACTAGTCTGAGCTAGTTTTGTTGTGAATAATCAGTTATCAGTATAGTTGTGTTAATTTCTATTCTACTGCGAACTATGTTCAAAGCTTACAAACTATAAATATAATATATTTTGTACTCAAATTCAAATTTCATATTAATCAAACACATAAAATGGTTCATGATTTGAGTGACTTTATACTAGTCTTCTAATAAAAGCAACCACTAGATGTGCTTACAACTCGGGAAAATTAATCATTTGCCCATGCCATACATGTGGCTTTCATCGTTTCGTCCTGGATTGTAGGTAATAACTCAGATGGCACATAGTTCTTGATCAGTTGGCGATTTACCTGTTTAAACAATTATAAAAATGTTCCTCCTTTTTCCCAATCCCTTCCTGAGATTGGCCATGGACGCCAATCTAGCGATTAGTGTTGGCAGGAAATAGGTTCTCATCTCGATTATCACATAGAGTCCACTGAAGGAGAGTGCATTGGCTAGGCAAACATCTTGGCCATGGATGCCCTTTTCTGCCATTTTGGAGTCCTGGAGCTGCTCAAGTTTTGTCCGAACTGAGTTCAAGCCTTGCTCAAAGGTTGACCACCACCTCAGGCTTGCTTGAGCATGGCTCAAGCTTGAACCCTACCTCTGTGAGACTGTGAGGCAATAAAGATTGTGCGAGGGCAGTGGGTTGGAATCTTCTGTATTTGGTGCTGTTTATGAGGCTGAGGATGGGCGGGGGCTCAAGGGGATCAATATCGACGTAGGAAGGAATAGCTAGTTATGAAGTGACAAAGGTGAGGTCGGCCATTGTGTTGAAGCTGAGGATGATGTTCACTGGGAGCTTGTTATGGAGGACCATAGTTTTGCTGAGGCCATCTTATTGTGGCAAGTGTGCCTGACCACCTGCAATAGGAATGGATGGAGGGGTTTGGGTTCAATTCACTTGTGGAATTTGGAGAAAGGGTGGCTGGGGTTGGGGGTGGGAGGTATATCTGGGGTCTGGGCAGCCGTGGCTGGAGCAAGAGGGAAAAGAATAGATGAGGAAGAAGGTAGGGGTACGATTGTCCCAAATGGTAAATCATCAATTTGCTCAGGAAGGCTGTTACCTGCAACGAGGTGCCAGATGATGAAAAGCACAAGTAATATGGGGCGGACGATCACCTTCCCTTAAAAATTAAGGCAACCGATGTATAACATAAAAACGTAACTAATGAGCAATTAATCTTCAAGCTATTCCTGATCTCTTGCCATACTTGGGAGACTACAACTGCTAGTGCTTGCATGTGCGCAGCTGCTACTGCCCTTCACAGGACCCATGTACGTACATATGCTGTCATGCTGCCTGTTAGCTGGCCGCAGCATGCACATGGCATATAGTGATTATGATGTTATGATTAACTATTGTCCCATCAATTTTTTACATATCGTGATTAACTATAAAGTGTCATTTATGGGCTAACTTGATCTGTTGTTTGTTATCATTTGCTTACTGTAGGCAATGGATACTGGCCCTGATGATTCAACCTTGTATGCAAAGAGGAGCCTTTGTTGGCTGCATATGAGTGAAAAAGAGAAAGCTTTGGATGGTGTCAATACCTACAAAAAGATGTTGCCGGATTTACCAAATTCCTGCTACGAGCAAGGGGCAGCTCTGATACGGATGAAGGTGAGCTGTGATACAAGTTGCAACATCATTTGATTTTCCGTAGTGTCTGTTGTATACTTGTGTTTCCTAGTCATCTGTTCAAGTTTGTTTTTGTAGGATTATGGCCAAGCATGCAAAGCACTCATGGCTGGTTTAAGCCTGGATTTTGGAACCGACCTAACTGACGCATCTAGGTAAACTCTGCTCTTTCCTTTAGTTTTTTGCTTGACAATATATGCTAGGGTAGCTCGAGGTTGTTATTTTTGAATAGATTACTAAAATATTATAACATTGTTAAATGTCGCCTAGTAGTTTGTACTGATTGATCTTGCACATAATAGAGTCCCTTGTATGTGACAGAACCTTGTGTATGTCGTTAGTGGCCTCCATGTACATTGAAAAATGAAAATTACTCTAGAAGAATTTTATTAAGCATTTAAAGTCTTGACGTTGATTCTGTTTTTTCTGCATTTGTTTTCTAATTTTTTTTGGCAAACATGTAACATTTAATAAGATTGTGCTGTAAAGACATCTTCAGGTTTTACAGTTTCTATGCTTTACTTTTCATGAATAATCCTATTAACTTTGGATAGATGCTTGTAGGAAGTAGCATCCGTGAAAAAAGGTTGTTTGTTATTACTGAACGGACAAGATCCTACTGACGTAGGCACATAGCAATCGTTACGGAAGCTTTAAGGCTTGCGTTTTTGTTGGCTGCATTTTCTCTAACTTGTCCGTGTTTTGCATATATAATACAAAAGCAGCTGAAGACGTATACGGTATACCTATAACATGGATGAATAGCTTAGGATAGCCTATCACCTCATTTGCCCAGCTGTGCATATCCCATTTACATGTTCGTGTTACTAAACTACTCGCGCTATAAATTGAACTGTATGGCAAGGCTTTACATAATGGTAAATATTTTTTGGCATTTTAGTGAGCTGAGGAGATGATGTGGTCTACTCTACTGCCGAACCTTGGATACAAGTTCATAAGGGCCTGATAGAGATGCGGAACTCGCCATCGACTTAGCTCGGGGTACTGCCTCGCTCTAATTTTTCAATTGCCATTCGGACAAATGCTGATTAATTAGCGGAGATGAAGATGCAGAGCAGGGACCATGATTCTACCCCCGGGCTTTGCCACATTTTGAAATAGGGAAATTGCGGTAGGAGCAGGTGATATTAGAGAACAATTAGCAGTGATCACCTGTTATTGTTCGTTTAACAAGTACCTTACTCTTAAGGTGTGAACTATTGATCACTCGTTGAAACTGGTGACAATAAAAAACAAGTACCCTCTATCAAGGATAGAAGACTCATTGACAGGGAGATGCGTTTCTTAAGATTTGGCTTTGATATTAGGTTATCATCTGTTCAATGTAAACGCCGTATATAGCATGTGCATCCTTTTTTGTGTAGACTGGTTACACATGGTTGAACCGAACTTGTGGACGAATTGGGCTTTCTCTTAAGCCGGCCTTGGAGCGACGTGACTTGTGGGTGTTTGGCACATGTTGGTGATGGAGAAACACATTTCTTGAAAACGCTATCATGCAGGTGAGGTGGCCGATGCGGTGGTGGTGATGACGTCTTTTTTGGAGGTCGAGATGGCCGGTTATGTGACTGACCTAGCCAATGTGGGGTTGGTGAAGCCATGCATATGTAGCTATCGATGTGTTCACTTCATTTTGATATATTGATTGCTAAAATTATGTCATAGATGTATTTGTGCGAAGAAATTTGTGTCGGCTCGCCATTCTTTTGGATCATGTGGTGGAGAAGTTGACGACGTCGATGCAGACGAGGAAGTAGTAAAGGAAGTCGATAGAGCCTTATTCATTAATATACAAGTCATACCCTCATCACCCTCTTCTTAAATTGGAGTCGTCCTTGACTTCATGACACATCTTTTGATTCAAAACTAGAGCAACTTAGTCTGACATGACTAGAATGATTGTTAACCACTAGTCGGGCGCATTCATTTACAACACAGGGGGGTTTCATGCTTGAACAAATATAAACTCGGCATACCATATACTCTCCTTTATTATTATATTCTCAATTGGATGAAAATTATTTCTATATAAGCATGACAAATTAGAATATAAAGAAAGTTTCTCCTCTAAATTGTTTAGATTACAAAGAAAATTGAATTCAATATAACCCAAAGTATTCAAAGAAAATATTAATTTTAGCCCATCTTCTTTGCTTGCAATACGAAGAACATATTTATTTTCATTTGTAGCATGGATGTTTGATTCGAAAACAGAAACTACATGCTCATTCACTAGTTATGGTATTGATAAAAGTGAAGCATCTCACGACTCTTTTTATCACACTTAGAGCATCCCCAGGAGGCTCCGTATTCTACTGTAACTACAATAACCGTGCCCAAAAAATTCAAAAAAAGCAGACTGCTGGACGGTGCTGTGCTGGCCTGTCTGTGCTGATACAGGGGCTTGATAATGCCCCTCCTGGGGATGCTCTTAATATAAAGCAAATTATTTTTTGACAAAGAAAAATCAGTAATGATTTTCACTAATTATTATTGTACAATAGCGTGAGTAGTGGACAAATTTCGCTCATCAAATACATTTTCACAATCTGCAAAGACATCATCTTTTTCATTACTTTGTAGGGCCTCTTCAGTTGATGTAGCTGCAACTTCTATGTTTTAATCTTTATTTGCACATGTGACAACAATGGTTTCTTCTCTTCTTTTTCTATCTTTTCATCCTCGTCCTGATAATGCTTACCTTTCTGCAAAATGTTAGTGACAAGAGTAGGTGCAACAACAGGGATCTCTAATGAAGCTAAAATTTTTTTAGTAATTCAACGAGCATGTTTTTAGCTCTAGAGACACATTTGAATAATTGTGAAAGAAAACTATATGTTTCTTCAATGAGAATATCTTGAATATCTTCGTTAAGTTCTTTCAAAAATCTGTTTTCAATTGTCTTTACATTCGATTAATCCACTTAGTCTTAACAATGTTTTAAATTTTTGATAGTATTCTTTTACCTTCATTTTACTTTGTTTAAAGTATTTCAAGTCAACATAAGCATATTCGGCATCATAGTCATCAAATATATCATTGAAAGGAGATAGAGAAAAAGATAGAGCAAATGTGTCGTACTTCTCATGTCGATGGAAGGTGTGACATGCCATTGTTAGTACTCTCTCCGTTACAAATTGTAGTTTACTGTTGACTTTTGGAGACGTCTTTTGACCATTCGTCTTATTAAAAAAATAGTGCAAACATGCAAAAATATAAGTCATGCTTAACATATGTTTAATCATAAAACAAATCACCACAAAATAAATAATATTTACATATATTTTTTGAATAAGACGAATGGTCAAATAGAATATCGAAAAGTCAACAGTGAACTACAATTTGGAACGGAGGGAGTAGCAGATAAGATAATACACAAGCATCTCTATAAACTAATAGGTAGTGGAGCTTCTCAAGTCACTAACACTCAAGCATTTACCTTGCTATCAGTAGGTACGATCAGCGGCTGGTTCGTGATAACAAGCTCGCATGATGGTAAAGTGATACATGGTTCGTCCTTGCATGATTTGTAGTTTGTGGAGCTTGGATAGGTCAAATATGTAGCAAAGGAATAACAATCGTTCAATATAAGTAATGCAAAATTGAAAATTAGTCCAAAGTATCATTGTGCTTGATCGGCCTAGACCTAGACTTGAGCGAACGAGATGAAGGGTTAGGTTCTCCGGTATGCAGCACCGACGATGAAGTTCCTCTTTTGCTCACCGATTTTTTTTTTGTTTTTAGAGTGCGGCTATTTTGTTGCACTAGTTTTTCTTATACTTAACTTTTTTTTCGCCTTTTTCTTATGAACTTGCCTTTTTTTTTTAGCATGTCAAAACTACGCCGCAACAGCAGAAACATTCTACAGCATTTACGCACCACAAAAAGTCAAAATCTATGGATTGCTCCAAAATCAAAGCTGTGGGGAATCTTCTAAGCTTTCCGGAACATCCAATATTATCTACAAAGGAGTTCGGACGAAGGATTTATGTCCAAAATATTTAACCAAACTGTAATAGATCTAAATTTGGAACCCCAATAAAGATGGCATGAAATCTCATAGATGAAAGCAGAATTTGGAGGTATTTTAATTACCAAAGGCATTGGCAATTCCTCTACTGTCGATGGGTGCTTAACCGAAGGTTATCGTCGGCAATGATTGCAGGGAAACGGGTAGGCTACGCAAGTGCAAAATCAACATTTTCTACCTCGAATCACTCAGGAGCACATGCAAGTAGAGGATCACAGATCGTTACCCTTGACGCGCAGATGCAGCGGAAGTAGTTTCTCGCGCGTAGAGGAAGTAGACGTACTCGTCCAGATCACCGCCGAGTGCACGCCTATACTCGCCGAGTGGTTCCCGAGTGCTCGCCGGTGTTCGCCGAGTGGTCGCCGACTACTCGCCGATTGCTCACCTGTGTTCGCTGACGATCTAACCGAACAGCGCGTCCGCGTACGGCAGCGCCTCTAGCGGTATTCACACATACCGAGCAGGAACGCCTCACGAGGTGTGCTAGCACTTCGCCATGCGGCTAGGGTTTCTGGAGAGTAAGAGGGGCGCGCGACGACTAGGCGTGGTGAAGGCTGAACTCATCTAACAACGTCGTCCCTATGCCTCTCCTTATATAGTCATGCTAGTGGGCTTCGGCCACGGGTTCTATTTCTTACGTAGATCATATCCACGCACAAACCCATTAAACAGTTCCAACCCATTAAGTGTGTGATCCGTTACGTTCAGTGCAAGTCGGCCGTTGATCCGAAAACTCGTTTCCAATCCGCAGATCAAAAGCGGCACCTAGCAGTACGTATTGACCCCCGAATGCACAAAATCATTATTCGGCTGAACCATGATACACACATACCGATCGCTTTGCCACCCGATACCAGTCTGGCTCAAGGCAAGATGCGTGCCACCCTTGTTGATAGCCCGACTAATTTCACTCGGTGGTGGAATGGATACATACCATGACTAACCCCTTAGCCATATTAGCACGGCCGTGCGCTTTTCCTATCCATCCACACGAGGGGCCTAGAAGTATCTTTCCTGTTATCTAGGAGGGGCAAATTCCTTCTTGATCATCACACCCCTGGCTATATATGGTGGCATACCCAGTAGACACCTTTATAACTACCCTTTTACGGTGTAGCGTTTGATGATACCAAATTATACGAGTCAACATACTGGGCATCCATGACAATCTTAGGTCTAAGGACTATATAGGTATACCACTCGAGACTATACGCTGATGGGGCTAAAAGAGATAACAACTCACAGTGTCTCGGAGTAGGTCTGTCCGACTGCCCATGTTCCCCAACATGCGTCCATACTATTGGTTTGATATCTCTATATCTATGGTATGTGAAACATTACATCAACCAATACGTATGCTGATCAAATCATCACCGCTCCTCGTAATGATATAAATCAGGGACCGTTTAGAATAAAGTCATATCATAATGTCTTTCACAATCAAGTCGTACCCAATAGACAAAGTCATGATATTTATTCAGGGAACCAATAAACAACGTTATCACATATACATGAACAAAGACGTGGTACAATCATCACTATGATTGATCTAGGGCATATCCCTTTCAATGATTATATATGGGGCGATGCACAAGATCCAAACTCGATGGTAGCACAAATCAGGAAGGCCTTTTTTGTACAGGTTCAGGCCCTCGCGGTGGAGGTAATACCCTAGTCCTGTACTCTGGGATTATAATGGTGATCTGATGATCAATGTGGAGGGACATGTCTTTCCATGGATAAGTGTGAAGATGAAGATGTAGATGTGGATGATGATCATGATGTGGGATCATCATGATGTGGAATTTTGTAGATGCCAAACCAGGGGCTCCTTGCCCACCTTATATAGTGGGGGGCAGGGTTACAAGGTAGTGTCCTGATCGGTTATGAGGTAGGATTCCTATCTCTATCCTCTAGCCAGATACGTATCCTCCTTATTAATTAGGGATAGACATATCTGTATGTCTTTCCTTGCCGGGCAAGTCTTCTAGAGTCCGAGTGGTACACGTCCTTATCCACCTGACTTGGTCCATCATCTGTTGGGTGGTCTTTCAGACCCGCCGTGTGGATACCCGGGGTCTATGTTATCCACAATAGCCCCTGAGTGCGTCATAGTCGAGTTGCTGCTCCTCTTTCCGCACCTTGGATGAGTCATGCTTCATGCAGAGTGCTTTTAGATTGTTAATGCTTCTCCCCGACTGGCTTCTGCCCGTTATCTACAAGGAGACTGTGAAGGACTCATAGAGAGTTGATAGTGATACCCAGCCCGTGATTGCCGGAGTTCTGGCAATCGGCTCTTTGTAAGGCGCATAACTTTGATTTTGATGAAGTGTTACCTATACTCGTCTTGCGATGTACAGCTGGCGACCCAACATGGGGCGTACTATTGGTTTTGGCTGAAGAGTCGAGTGGTACTGTACCCGATCGGAGTGGGATACAGCTGGCGGCCCCACCACAGGGCATACCTTAAGGATAAAGTTTTGCTGTACGGTATCCAGACCTGGGTTGCAGTGTATAGCGTCGGCCCCAACTGGAGCGTACCATCGAAACTCAATCCCAACATCAATGGTATCTGATCCTGACATGCAGTGACCAACTAGTGACCCAACATGGGGTATACCAAGAGATGGGTATTTTTTGTAGCTCTGCTTGTAGTCGACCCAACATGGGGTGTACCGAGGCTGAATTTGGCTTAGCCCGGCTGCGCTTGTAGCCACTGGTTGTGACGCACAGCTGAAAGGCCGTAGTTAGCGCTCAGAGCGCAGGGTGGCCTATGGCCAGAGGCGTAAGCATATAGTCGTAATAAAGTTGGCATAGACGTATAGCCGTACCGAAGTTAGCGTGAGCGTGTAGCTGTGCCATAGACTTGAATGCTCGAGGCGTGGGCTTAAGTGCGTAGCCATACCAGGCGCTCGTTGAGCTATAGATTTGGACAGTCGAGGCACGGGCGTAAGCGTGTAGCCATGCCAGGCACTCGCCAAGCCATAGTTGTCGCTCATTGCGCAGGTCCTTCTTACTCGTATACAGAGTTGTAAAAGATTCTTGATGAGGTAAAAACCCATGGACCCCTGCAACATTTACATGTAGGATTTAGGCAGTATCATCAAAGCATTTAGATGGATGTAAAATCCGGATACTTTTTTAGATAATTTTTAGTACTTTTGTTACTTTTCCTTTTTGATCTTTAATTTCTCTAATTAATCTTCCTTTTGTTATGCACTCTTCCCGACTAGTCTAGCCCCCGGGCGTCGGGAATCGGCCCATGGCTCTTTTCCCAGGCACGTGTATCAAGTGACCAGAGTTCGCCGTTTATGGGTCAGAGCTTCACTACTCGGAATAACCACTCAGATTCATTTCCGATCTTTAAAAGAAAGAAACAAAAGTGCACGCAAGTGCACCAATTAGGTGTAGCCCCCGACTTACTGCTTAGTTGCAGACCAACTAAGTAGCAAGTTAAGAAATAACTCAAATTTATATGAAATTATCATAATGAGAACTTAGCTCTGATGTAAGCGTAGGCGTGCAACCGAGCCGTAGACTTGTGCGCTTGTGATGCAAGCGTATACGTGTAGCCGAGTGGCTTATCGCCGAGCCGTAGACTTGGAGGCGTAGGCTTGTAGCCGAGCAGCGTGTCGCAGAGCTGTAGACTTGGAGGCGTAAGCGTGTAGCCGAGTGGCTTATCGCCGATCTGAAGATTTGGGTGCTCATAGTGCGGGCGTAGGCGTGTAGCCGAGTAGCTAGTCGCCGAGCCGTAGACTTGGAGGCATAAGCGTGTAGTTGAGTGGCGTGTCGCCGAGCCACAGACTTGGAGGCGTAGGCGTGTAACTATACCGGGCGCTCATGACGCGCGATGGCGTACAACCGCGCTGAATACTTGGGAGCTCGTGGCGCAGGCGTAGGAGCGTAGCCGAGTAGCTTGTCGCCGAGCGGTAGACTTGGAAGCGTAGGCGTAGGCGTGTAGCCGTACCGGGCGCTCATGGCTCGCGATGGCGTACAACCGTGCTGAATACTTGGGCACTCGTGTGGCAGGCGTAGGCACGTAGCCGAGTAGCTTGTCGTCGAGCCGTAGACTTGGAAGCGTAGGTGTGTAGCCGTATCGAGCGCCAGCCGAGCTGAAGATTAGGGCGCTCATAGCGTGGGTGTAGGTGTGTAGCCGAGTAGCTGGTCGCCGAGTCGTAGACTTGAAGGCGTAGGTGTGTAGCCGAGTGACGTGTCGCCGAGCCATAGACTTGGAGGCGTAGGCGTCTAGCTGTACCGGGTGCTCATTGCGCGCGATGGCGTACAACCGCGTTGAATACTTGGGCTCTCGTGGCACAGGCATAGACGCGTAGCCGAGTAGCTTTTCGCGGAGCCGTAGACTTGGCAGCGTAGGCGTATAGCCGTACCGGGCGGTCTTGGCGCGCGATGGTGTACAGCCGTGCTGAATACTTGGGCGCTCGTGGGTAGGCTTAGGCACGTAGCCGAGTAGCTTGTCGCCGAGTCGTAGACATGGAGACGTAGGCGTGTAGCCGTGCCGGGTGCTCGTGGCGCGCGATGGCGTACAGCCGAGCTGAAGATTTGGGCGCTTATAGCGCGGGCGTAGGCGTGTAGCCGAGTAGCTAGTCACCGAGCCGTAGACTTGGAGGGGTAGGCGTGTAGCCGTACCTGGTGCTCATGGCGCATGATGGCGTACAGCCGCGCTGAATACTTGGGCGCTCGTGGCGCAGCCATAAGCGTGTAGCCGAGTAGCTTGTCGCCGTGCCGTAGACTTGGAATCGTAGGCGTGTAGCCGAGTATCTTGTCGCCGAGTCATAGATTTGGAACCCCTACCGGGCGCTCGTGGCGCGCGATGGCTTACAATTGCGCTGAATACTTGGGCGCTCATAGCGCGGGTGTATACGTGTAGCCGAGTAGCTTGTCGCCGAGCCATAAACTAGGATGCGTAGGCATGTAGCCGAGTGGCCTCTCGCCGAGACGTAGACTTGGATGAGTAGGCGTGTAGCCGTACCGGGCGCTCGTGGCGCTCGATGGTGTACAACCGAGCAGAAGACTTGGGTGCTCGTAGCACGGGCGTAGGCGTGTAGCCGAGTAGATTGTCGCCGAACCGTAGACATGGAAGCGTAGGCGTATAGCCATACCGGGCGCTTATGGCGCGTGATGGCGTACTTGGGCGCTCGTGGCGCGGGCTTACGTGCATAACCGAGTAGCGTGTCGCCGAACCGTAGGCTTGTAGGCTTAGGCGTGTAGCCGAGTAGTGTGTCGCCGAACCATAAATTTGGATGAGTAGGCATGTAACCGTACTGGGCTCTCGTGGTGCGCGATGGCGTACAGCCAAACTGAACACTTGGGCGCGTATGTGTGTAGCAGAGTCAACGGAAGTAGTCATTCAAGTCTCGATCTACACCGAGCAGCAGATGTCGTGGTCGGCGTCGAACGGCACATGCTCGTAGAGGTCTTGGCCGTGGTCGGTGAAGTTGGCCGTAGTCGTAAATGATCTCCTCGCAGTTGGTGTAGCTAGACGAAAGTTGATGAAAGTCCTCACTGATATTCAACGTCCCACGAGATGTGGCACGATCAATCCTCACGCCGTGGCTGGCATCGACGAGCTTTACGAGCTCGTCGAAATTTGCGACCTCTCCGCGCAGTCTGTCTTCAAACAGGTGTCACGGTCGCATCTGAACTCGGATTTAGGCGTTCTTGAATTCGTTGGAAAGATAACGAGATAAGATTTCCAACGCATCTTATATTACCCCAAAAATCCTTCTGAGTCAACGGGAAATTGCGACACAATTTCCGTCCAGATTCTGAACATAAGTATATCGCATCTTTTTCTAACGTTCACCTCGCGGTCGATGAAGCCGGCGTCGCACGATGGACGTCATGATCGTCAAGTCCGAGTGATTTGCTGCTGATGACGGTCATCATCCGAGATTCGTTCTCCATCGGTACCTCGCCGTATTCGAATCGGGAATTAAGCCCCTGGCGCACTACTCGTCGGTAGGCGGCGGTGGCGTTCCCCAACACGACCGGTAGTCCGAGTGAAGTGCTGTTGAATTCCTTCCCGGATCGGATCTTGTCCGAGTCCGAAAGGGTGGATCTTGATGTGTTGGTAAAGTCTCTCCCGGATCAAATCTGAAAAGAAGTCTGGGTTGTTCGTTGCTGAAGTTGCCCTCATATCACATCTGGTCCGAGTCCAAGAGCATGATCTTGCCAAAGTTAGCCGGTGATGAAATCGATGCTCCCGATGCGAAAAGCCTTGCCGAGGATGAAGACGAGGATAAATCTGTTAATCGTTGTAGTAGTCGCGGCAACCACACGAGAATCTTTAACATGGGTCTCTCCGTATGTCTGCAACCAATCCGTGCGTTAGTAGTAGCGGCGTTTCATAACCCGAGTGGAAGCCTGAGTGAAGCGATGTCGATTCCTTTCCCGAGTTGGATCGTGTCCAAACCCGTGAAAGTGTTGCAGATGTCCTTGATTAAGTACTCATCGTATCCGAGTTGGGAATTGAGTCTTGCGGCACACCACTTGGGAGTAGGTGCCGGCGGTGTTCCTCAAACAGAACAGGGGTTGAATTATAGTGATGACGAAGCTCTCTTTAGATCGGATCTGGTCCGAGTCCAAAAAAGCGACTTAGTCGTAGAATACGTGTGGTTTGCTGCTGAAGACATCCACCATCTTGAACTTGTTATTGGTTAGGTCCTCTTCGTATCCGAATCGAGAATTCAGCCCCCAGCACACCACTTAGGAGTAGGTGGCGGCGACGTTCCTCGACCCGACAGAGAGTCCAGACGAAGCAATGTCGATGTATTGCTCAGACTAGATCGGATCCGAGTCTGGGTTTGGAAGAAGTCTTGGTCGTCGATTGTTTGAAGAAGCTCCATACTGATCCTTGATGTCCTTAGAGGTGTACCACGACCACTTTACATGCCGCAGCCTCCGCAGATGGGTTTTACGAGCCTACTGAGATTCGCGACTTTCCCGTGTAGTTTGCCTTCAAATGGACGTACCGGACACATCCGGACTCCGTTTTGGGCGTTCTTGGGCTTCACGGAAAGCTTACGAAATTATATTTCCCAACGCATCCAGTCTCACCCCAAAATTCCTTTTGGATCAATGGGAATCGGAGAAACAAGATCGCGTCTAGAATCTATCTTCGAGCTATCGCCGTATCCGAGTCGGAAAGTGTGCCGTTGGCATACTACTCATGAATAGATGACCGTGGCGTTACCCATCCCGAGCGGGAGGTGTTGTTGTAGCTCCCCCATATTGGATATAGTCAAGCTCCATGTAATTAGGAGATCAATACTTGCATATCATGCATCGGTATAACCGAATCTGGTACAATGTACTACGTGCTACCGTGTAACTCTATCTCCCCCTGCACTATATAAAGGGAGGGGTAGAGGCCATAGGCATAGAGATAGAGACTACATACATCGCATACATCATCATCATCTACAATCATAATCCCAGAGCACAGGAAGTAGGGTATTACCTCCGAGTTGAGGGCCTAATTTTGTATAATTCACTGTCTTATGCTACCATCTGACTTGGTTCTTGAGCGTGTTCCTTAAACAAATTCATTGCCGACGGTGATCCCCGATTAGCCACCAGTTGACACTATGCATGTTTGGTATACTTCCCTTATCCTGGAAACTAGATATTTGTGCCATATAAATATGCAAATTCCATGTTCTTTTGCCACCGGGTGTGTACTACATGAGCCCCGAGTATCCTCTAGAAGACCCATGAGGTAACGATTGGGGCGCGACACAAGCGGGCTGGATAAAGATAAAGACCATTCGGGCTACGTGTGACTTGATTGCCAAGGATGTTCCCGAAGATAGAGTTTAGCTCCATGTGATTAGGAGATTTGTACCTGTAAATGTCAGCGCATGTCATGCGCTGATATAACAAAATTCGGTATCATATACCAAATAGGATCATGTAACCTTATCCACCTGCACTATATAAAGTGAGGGGGAGACGCAGTTGAGACATACTTAGATCATAATTAGATTCATATCATCACGCGCATACGCATACATAATTCCAGAGCACAGGATTAGGGTGTTACATCTGAGTTGAGGGTCTGAACCTATATAAACCCTTGTCTGTTACCATTGAGCTTGGTTCTAGCGCATAACCCCAAAATGAATCTATTGCCGACGGTAACCCCTAATTAACTACCGGTCGACACCGGACAGCTCATGTGTAATGCTACAGTCATGTATGCATTTCATTTTCCCCCTCCTCCTTCCTCACCGTCCACCCCTCCTCTATCTCCTCTATGCAAGGCCCCACTTCAGATCTATTGACCCAACAGCGGCAACCAAGAAAAGGAGGAGGCAGTGGCTATCTCGTACGTACTCGCTTACGAGATACACATGGCAGCTAACAGAGCTGACCGGAGCGAGGATTCCTCATGCTCCATTGCGATCGCACGCGTGCCATGCTCATTTCGTCTTCCTCCGCATGCCACCCAACAGGGAACCGTTGGGATATTTGGGGGGCTTGATTTTTTCAAAATCCCAAATTATGTAACTTGATGCCCTTCGTGCAACACTAGTTCAGAATCAGTTCTTGACTTCATCAATTGCATACATTATAGTTTTCAAAGTAAAGTATTTATTTAACGGTAAGCCCTACGAACGAAGTACCAACAATTTTCCACGCAGCTCCAAATACGAATCACATATCATCAGAGTAATGTATTGCAGCTTAAGCAAACATGAATAAAATAAGATATCCCATTAAGATCCACAGGCTACTGAAAAGGTTGAACACCTAGTTACTTGTCTCCAAAGAGCTCATCCTTCAACAACGAGGATGATTCATCGTCTTCACAACCTGTTGGTAACGAGTCAACAGCTTACAAATAGAAGCTTGCAAGAATGACTTCATTGAAAACCTTAGCAAATCACACACAGTAACAAGATGCATTTTATATCACTAATGTTTGATTTAGTACAAAGGACATGTTAACGGTCATTTTGCATAAATTGTGTTTCATAAAGACACATATAAATAGATCCAAAACAAGTTATGAACATACTTGTAAATAGCGTTTTCAAAAATAAGCATCGGTAAACAGCCTAACAAAATGCAAACAATATTAACCATGAATCAACCACCTTTTACCGTCAAAATTACTATACCTTGTTCAGTGTAACCAAGCTTTATTTCTTGACCATGAACACAGGTATTCCAATACTTTTATTTAACAAACTGCAGGGTTTCACATCTTTGCCCATATGTTACACCCAACACTACCTCTTCATAGGAAGGAGACATTTTTAACCTCACAATTTCGAGAATAAGCATGAGCAAGTGGTTCTCCCAATAGTCTATTGCACCACCGAATGCCAAACTCCTAGATCATTGGGCTACACGAAGCTAGTGCAACAACATTGATGGATATAGATCGTTGCACAGTAGCACATATAACCCTAAGAACGCTCATAAGAAGTTATTTTCTAGCTTTCCTGACGTGTCGTAAGATCATGCCTATTAACTTAACGGTTAAACTCAATCGAAATGAAGCTCATTGTTCATATTGTATGTTGCTCGAAAATGATTTACAAGATTAAGTTCTTAGTGGTGACCAAAGCAAGACTTAACTTCTAAATGCACCATTGTCTAGCCACATAGGCTCCACTCCCACATCAGAGCCCACATGCTTTAGTCAAAACAACCCGGGGTTCTTTATCAAATTAGCAATACATGCAGACATTCACAAAAGAGCAAAACATGCTTAACCACATAGATGGAGCGACACATGCTTTTCTCATGTAAAAGCAACACATTCTTTTGCTCTAAATTCCACATCTCTCATTAGTCAAGATTATTAAACACCTTTTGGAGTGAACAACCAAACCAAATGCCCTCATCATTATCCATATAAAATTATGATAATCTCGGTTACAAATGATTATTAAGGTGATAAAACATATATTCAATGGAATGGATAGACACATCAATCAAGTATTGCTAATCTCCCATATAAAATATTGTAAACGTAGCAATGTAGCTTAATAAAATTTATTTCATTTTTAAATTAGGTTTAACATGATCAAGGGCTATATATTATTTACCTTGCTAACACTCTTCTTCTGGATTTGCAACAAAGTTGTCCACACCTTACAAAGGAAACAATTCTACAGAAAAACCAATTAATAGAAAGAACAAAAAAAGAATAAAAACTATTTTAAAATTAAATAAAATTCATAAATAGATACATCTTATTTTTATAATTTTTTAGAGACTTGAAAGGGAATTTTTAGACTTCAAAATCAAAAGATATGAATTTTCTAAGTTATAAATCATTTTCTACCAAATTAAAATAATTTCCAAAATTAAATCAAAATTTGAAAGTCTACCGAGCACCCTCTCTCCCTTTTTGGCTCATTGTCTTACGAGCCCCATGGGTATTTGTGTCTAACCTATCATCAGCTCACCTCCTCGACAACCACTTTGACCCATCGGCGATGAGCTACACGACCCGAAGGAGTGGCACAACTACGATGACTGCTTATTCACATCTACGGGGTCTATGGGTGCTTATTGATCCCAATGTCAAGTCTGACAACCCTTGGTGAGCTCGAACGACCTCTAGTAGTGTTGTCGCTGCTCAACATAAAAAACGATATGGCACTCTAGCTCTCCCCCTGCTAAACCAAGACCAACAATGTGATCACAAAGATACGCAAACGCATTGGACCAAGAATCGGCACACGAGACACATCAGCAACGATAGAACTCCTTGTCGGAGTTCTTGGATCCAAAACAACCCCTTTGCTCCTCCGAAGGCTCCGACTAGGGTATTAAAAACCGTCGGCTAACCGAGCCTCTACGGGGGCACGGTTTGGTAAAGCGGCGATTTAGGGTTTAGGATTTAGGGGTTTGGCCGAAAATCATTCAAATAAGTTTTGAATGTAAAACATAAATAAAATTCCTAAAGATACTATCAATCATTCTGGCTTAAACAAAATTAAAACAATTCAAATTTGTAATGCATATTTTAAAGGATTTTTTTTATCAATTTTCATTGATTATGACATTTTTTCAGAAACCATGGAAAACCGGCTGTTAATCCCAAAAATCACGACTAACCGTGAATAAAACTGGCAAGGCGTGGTTTTAAATTTGGGAAAAAAATAGCTCAAAACCATGGTCAACTACGGTTAACTGCGGTTAACCAGCTTCCTGCCATTGTCGGCTCGAAGGACTCTCGCGGTTTTGTGAACTCTGGCTTTGGCTTCTTCGACCCAAACTAATGGTGGCAGCTACTTTTGCGAGCTCTCGCAAACCTTCCTCACGCCTTAAATAGGGTTGAGAAACCCTAGGGAAGCTCGATCGACGAGGCTAATTCCGCGGTGGTGCAACTACCATAGGACGGCTACGACCCTACCACATCGCCCAACAAATGCCTATGATTAATATACGGCTACGACCCTACCACATCGCCCAACAAACGCCTATGATTAATATATACCGATTTGGCCCATGTAAGTGGCATTCGACGGCCTAGAGTTTGCATGTGTGCGAATGGACAGCAAGGATTGCGCCACGTCGCTTTCTCCCAGTGGAAATAAAGAAAACCCTTTTTCTTTTTTGCAAAAATACTGATTTGAGTTTTCTAATTATTAGAAATACCAAATGGCTCCTAAAAAATTCCCAAAAATTATTTGAAGCATTTAGAACCCTAGAAAAATATTAGCATGCACCGTTCATAGAAAATATATACTTAATTTATAGTTTTTCCTCCTTTGGAAATTAGAAAATGATTTTAGGCTACCTTTTCAATTACAAAAAGTTTATAAATAATTTTCTGGCAACTAATTAATCTGAAACAAAATATTTGAACTTACCACATTTTCAATATGCATGTTACAATTGTGGTAGCGGTGGTCCATGCATGCGACATGGTAGCAATAATGGCATAGGCATTGACATCGAGATGGCGTGGTGGTGGTGGCATGGGTAGTAGAGATTGTAGCGTATCTTAAATGTTACATGCGTTGGCTTCTTGATGGAAGTAACATAGGCTTCAACATTTGATGGTAGTGTCGTATGTCCCAACATGGTAGAGGTGAATGGAGATGATAGAGTAAGGTGGATGAGTGGGACAAAGTAGAGGCGGCCGACAACGACAGAGATAAAGAGATAGCAGAAGAGAGAGATTGACACTGGAACCCACTTGTAAGATATACTTTTATAAAATAAAATACCCAAGGGCGGAGCCGAATAGACCCACCCTGTGTCACAGGACACAAACATTTTTTTAGTTAGTACTAGCTTATATAGCCCATGGGTGAACCCCCCAGTCAAGAATATGTGACCCCCTTGGCCCCTAGTAGCCCACATGCTGCTGCTCTCTGGACTGTGCGTAGGAGTAAAGCCAGCGGCCTAAATACCCGCCCAATGGATGAGAGTATGAGACAATGAGTAGCACAGCCCAGTTTAATGTCCAGTCGATCGGTTTGTCTTTGGGCTTTGCCGCTTTGATGGGTTGTGCACTTGTGCTTTGGAGAACTAGCTACGGGCCTACGGCGTGCGACGCTTCAGATTAGATCATCAGAGGTAGCAGCAAGCAGCACATCGACATCAACTCTCGATCGGTTACGTGAGGCGGCTACGCCGCCGGCCAGTCCGCCGTCGTTTGCTATCGTTGTGCTCGCCATCGGCCGCCAAGACCCCAATACCCGACGCACGTTGATTTCCTACTAGTATTTCCGAAGAAAATCGGGCAATTAGCCCCAACCGGATGCTAGTAGCAAGCTCATGGTACACACACTGGTACGTATGCAATAGTCCAAAGCTAATCACTTAATAAATTATTTTCCCCCAATTCCTTTCATCGGATGTTGATTGCTGAATACAACCAAGTGACCAATCTGCATAGATGCATAGTAGATTAATGGGTAATGGCTGTTTATGAAATTGTAGGGAAACGAACGCAACTAATTGGAAATAATCAATTTGGAGGAGAAATCCGATTTGGATTGTGAATTTGTGATCATATGATCTAAGTTATTTTGGAAATAATCTATCTAACCAATTTCTAGTGCCTAATATGTCAGGTTCAGGTATGTATTTTTTTTTGTTGATGTTTAGCCATTTTCTTTAGCATACTAGTAACAACTAACTTGTCTTAAAATATGCAAATGACAGGTAAATTTATGGAAAATTTTCTAAAAAGGAAAGCTCCTGATATCAATTGGGAAGAGGAAATTCAATTCGATCCGGGCAAAAGGAAAGAAATAGATTCTTATCATCCTAATCAGAAAGATATGGTAAGAAGAAAATACTTGGACAATGGGCCGTGTCAACCTCGGATGTTTGATTTTCCGTATACACAGTTTGGGGATAAGAAAAGAAGGTTTAATTCTGAATGGTTTGATGAGTTTGGGAGTTGGCTAGAGTACAGTGAGTCCAAAGATAGAGCATATTGTTTTTGTTGCTTCTTATTTAGGGACTGGTGCTTTCTGAAATTTACTCTTTTTCCATAGGTGGTTGCGATGTAGCTGTGATTCAACCGTTGCTAGACCAAGGAGACTTGTGTTTCTTTAGGCCCTCACATCGTATAACTTCGTATAATGTTCCTTTCAACTTGAGTCTTTCTTTTCCTCTCCAAAGCCAGCACCATGGAAATGGCCTTGTTCTTTTCTTCCTCGGCGAGTAGTTTCTCCTTGTGCAGCTCATACCACCGACTCACTTGAGCTTGAGATCGCTCTGTAGCGCGGTCGACAGTGCGCCATAGAAGCTCAATTGTCCTACGGACTTGATGAGGCCACTGCCCATCAACCCATGCGACAAAGTTGCATGCATCCTCGTCCTGCAAACCATATTTAATTGCTAAGTAAAAAATAACAATAACACAAACCACTAGGGATGAAGTTCACCTTGCAGCATACCTCATATGGGCACCCAAGGAACCGTCTCCCAGCATGCACACCATCCCAGGCCACCCTTCTCGCTGGCTGTAACCCATGGTAGCAAGCGAATGTTGTGCTAATCTCCACGCCATTGTACTCTGAATCCTCGACATACATTGGTGGAATTGCTTCGAGCCCATTGTCCAATTCCTAAAACACATACATCATAGTGATTTCAGTTTAGGTAATAAGACTTTATTGTGCTTTACATTAACCCTAAACTGATATATATTGTCCAGCAATTCTGATTAGAAGTATTATGCCTCAGACTGTTTCTACAACCTACAGCAACTGCGCTACCAAACCTTTATTTTCAGTTCCATGTAATTATGAAGCATAAAGCTTTACTCAAAATAAACGTAAGCATAAAGCTTACAGATAATTGGGAGAAAAAGTGGCTATGCAGTTATGCCCATCCGCAAACACCCCCATGAAGACTAAACAACACCATCAATTCGTTTTCACATTCACCAAATTCACAAAAATTACAAAGATGAGGCTAATTTCGTTCTCACATTCACCAAAATCACAGAATCCCCAAATCACCGAAACCCTAGAAATACAAATTGCCCCTAAATTTGACCTACCAGCACAATGGAAGTGCTGGACACGCTCGCATCTGAAACAGCACGCTGAGTCGCACCTCCAGTTGCTGGTGCCATGAGGGCTTCGTGAAGCCGGCGGGGAGGTCTTCGTCAGCCGGGCGGAGGAAGACGAGGAGGAGGCTGGGAGGAGGACGAAGAGACGGCAAGGAGGAGGACGACGATGCGCCCTGTGAGGAGGACGGCGAGGGGCACCGGAGGACGCCGGCGAGCCCTGGCGGGATGAGGAAGACAGGGAGCGCGGGAGAAGGGAGGCGACAGGAGTGATTTCTCCCGCGCTGCTCTGTAAATACTGGTTCTCTCACCTGACATGTGGGCCTGGGTGTGCCATGTGTCACTCCTCCCACTAAAACCTGGTGTTTTGTGTTAAATAGGTTCATTACATGGTGTTAAGTGAGTCTAAACCCTTAACCTGGTGCTTTATGTTAGTTTGTCACCAAAGCCTGGTGCTTTGTGAAATTTACTCATTCAAATACGAAGGAATGGACATGAAATAAAAAATGAAAATAAAATTAATTTAGGACTGGTCAAACTTTTAATTCTAAATTCCTCAAAAAAACTTTTAATTCTAAAAATGAATTTATCATTAGAATAAAATAAATTATTTCAAATCTTCTCACCAGAACTATCTCTCTCTCCCTCCCTCCTAGTGATGCTCTCTCCCTCCCTCCCAGCGATGCTCTCTCTATCTCCCTGCCGACGCGCATGCCCATATCCCTCTCTTTCTGTCCTTGTGTCGCACTAGAGCTGCTATGCCTGGGTACCATGCAACCGCATCATGGACTTTAGTCTAGCCCGGCCTATGTTTGGGCTTAAAGGGCACAGGAGGGAGGAGTCCCCTGCACTATCCATAGCCTTTGTCATGCTAGGACGTAGCCCTCATGCTGCCGTCGATCTATAGTTTTCGACTCCTTGTTGCTGCGTCGTCGCCACCTTCCTGCCGCCCAACACCGTCGCCCCTTCTTGTTGTCTCCACTTCAATGGAGACCACCATGTTCAGTGCCTCATGCTATCTTGTCTAGCGGAGCGTCGTTGTACTTGCTACCACCTGTGTTTGTGACGTCGGAGCGCCGGCTAGGAGAAGAGGTAGAGAGGGGAAGGGAAGGGAATAAAGAAGAAAAAAGGTAAGAGAAATCTAGGGTTTGTTTTCATATTAAATTCTTTCCTCTAGTTTGATTTGAGACATGAAATTAGATGGGTTCTCATCAATTTGCCTCTAATTGAATGGTAAATTTTGTGGATTAGTCAAGGCTACTTGTCGGAGATGATAGATTGATTATATGTGCAGCAAGTTTGGACGAAGATTTAACCTCATTCGGTTAGGATCCAGGACTTGACCATATTAAAGAGATTGTGCACCTACGTGACAATTGGATAAGCGATTTCAAAGTTATGACCATTTTAATATTGCTGTCCAGGAAGTGAAATCATTAGCTTTCTTGTTTTGGTTGTTTTAGCGAGGTGATTTGGTTAGTGAGGGAGGAGGAGTGCATATAGGTGCGGAGTTGTTTATCATGTTAATTGTGTGGGTTTTGCATTGAGATTTCGTCGTTTTCTGTAAGTGATTGTGCGAGGACCGTGTTAATCATGTAACATCTTCGCTCACAAGACTGGTGAAGGCAAGTATATGTTAAACTAAAGTTTGTTTGATTGATATAAGTTGTGATTAACCTTGGCACCGCCGCACACTTTTCTTATACATGTACACTGAGTAGCTTAGAGGTATCTCTCTTGTTATCAAGGAGAGGAAAATCCTATCTTGATGTATCACACTCATACGCCTTGTTTCATGGCATATCTATAAGTTATCTTTATAGCTACGTAGTTAAGATGTAACATTTGATAACCCCAAAGTATACGACTACATATGTTGAGCCTTTATAATGATCTTAGGTGTAAGGACCATATAGGTGTACTACTCGAGATAGTAATGTGATGGCACTTTTAAATAACAATCTCAGTAGTGTCTCGGAGTAGGTCAATTCAACTATACATATTCTCCAACATGTGTCTGCATTATTAATTTGATATCTCTATATCTATGGTTTGTGAAACAGTACCATAAATCAATACATGTGTTGATAAAATCATTACCGTTCCTCGTAATGATATGGATCAGGGATCATTTAGAATAAAATCACATTGACAATTGTGTTTCACAACCAAGTCATACTTGATAAACAAAGTCATGACATTTATTCATGCAACCAATAATCAAAGTTATCAAAACGTACATGAACAAAGACATATTACAATCATGTCATATGATTTATATAGAACACATTCCCATCACAGTATGTAAATCTTCACCTTCGCATATGATTTATATAGAACACATTCCCATCACAGTATGTAAATCTTCACCTTCGCTTTGGTCTGTTCAGCAAGGTGAATGTCTCCTTCATATCATTCCAGTGCGAGTTCTACGTACATTAAGGGATCGTGTCCCAATTTTGCTATGCTAATGGGTATGTGGTTCATAACATGGACAACACATGGCATTTAGAACGGCCCAAGCGCCGGTAGGGGTGCAACAGGCTTCCTTAACAACTTTGGTGATAACGTGTCTTGCCTTCGGCTTCTTGTTTGGAACTCCCTGATGGGATTGCCTGCTCAGTTGACCGGTCCGAAAATATGGTATGATCAAAAACGTGTCAGAACGTTGGCTGAGCATGATAAACCGATACAAACATATTGTACTAATTACCTCACTGGTCTCATCGGCCCCTGTGGCCACAGTAGCCTCGATGGCCATGGGTTGATCCACGAGGGTGGGTTCATACTCCCCTGCCTCGTACGCAGATCCCACAATCAAACTTGTCATAAATTCGTCCTCATGAAATCCTTTGTCTGCCATTGTTATTCATACGCCAGAAGAAAGCACTGGAAATTAACAAAATAAATGAACAAAAGTACTGACGGCGTGCTCACCGCTCAACCACTGCGGATCACACCCCTGGTCAGATTTCTTGTCTTGCTAGCCTTTCGGTCGAGCTCGATTCGATTGAGCACTGAACGCAACAAGGAGCAACACACCGGAATTTCCCAGGTTCGGACCCCCTCACGGGTAATAGTCCTACTCCTGCTGAGCCTTAGCTCTTTGGTTGTGGTTGAATGGAAATGTGTTTACAGAGAGTTTCGGATGCACGAACGCTAGTACAACGCGAACCCTCCTCGATTACCCAGGTTCGGACCCCCTCACGGGTAATAGTCCTACTCCTGCTGAGCCTTAGCTCTTTGGTTGTGGTTGAATGGAATGTGTTTACAGAGAGTTTCGGACGCACGTACGCAAGTACAACGCGAACCCTCCTCCCCCCTCTCTCGTTTTCTCTCTCCACCCCTTTTATACAAGCCTTGAACCGGCGGAGAGGGCCGAGGGGTAGGCAGTACAGTGCCTTTGGTACAGTGACACGACACGACAGTAGAGGCGAAAACGTGCTGGTACTATGCCGCACGGCGCCGCCCTCGCGTGCATCGCAAGTGGCCTCTGACCCGCACAGTCACGCCAGTGAGGCTGCGGGCGGGGCCCAGTCTGCTCCTCCTGACGCGGGCGGCGATCTCAAGCAAACCTTCTCTCTGCCGGTCAATTCTTCTTCGCCACAGTGACAGCTGCTCAGACCGGCAGGGGTCACTGTAGCGATAATCATATCTTCAGCTGTCTATCCGCGCGTGATATCGCATTAAATGCGCTCGTCCTTCGCTGCAGGCGGAGCCTTCGACCAGAAGACTCCTTTCGGGATGTTCCCTGCCACACGGGCCGCACCCGACGCGCGGGGCCCTCGCCTCGTCTTTAGAGGGGGCTCGCCCATGCGCCCGCCTGGCGCGTGGGCCCGCTCAATACGCCGTGGGGCTCGCTCACACGCTGGGGTCTGAACGCCCGCCTGACGTGTGGGGCCCTCGCCCGGCGCCCTGAGGGGCTCGCCCACGCGCTGGGGCCTTGCTCGCCCGCCTGACGCGTGGGGCCCGCTCGATACGCCGCGGGGCTCGCCCACACGCTGGGGTCTGAACGCCCGCCTGACGTGTGGGGCCCTCGCCCGGCGCCCTGAGGGGCTCGCCCACGCGCTGGGGCCTTGCTCGCCCGCCTGACGCGTGGGGCCCGCTCGATCTTCTTAGGACTCTTTGCACCCCGGTATTTATTACACCGACAAGTACATTATAAAAGAGAAGTGATACTTTTCCTATTTTATAATAGTTAGGATACCTTTCCTAATTAAAATAGCGAGGACGGCGAGAAACTGATGGTAGGGGAGGATGGGCAACGATAGTGGGGAGGATGATGGGAAAGAGGGGGTAGAGGAGGATGTGCAGCGACGACGGACATGTTCTTGATCAAGTCTCCCGAAAACTGTCGAAAAGTATACTTGTACATTTCACATATACAATTGACATGATACATATACATTTCAAATACATATATAACTGTCCTAAATACATATAGAAGATGTGATAGCATATAACACTTGCAAATACACATAGGAAATGTGATACCATATAGCAGTTTCAAATACATATCAAATAGATTCATGTGAGTAGATCAAATCAAAAGACTGGGTATGATTTGTACTCATCCCTTATAAGGGTTAATTTATAACTACTTAAATAAAGTTGGCATGAAATCATTTTCAGTAAAATGCATCGAGGTGCCGTGGTTATGGCCTCGGTTAAAGGTATTGCTGCTCCCTCAGTTGCTCCAATACGTCACTGTCCCACACCTATTTTAGATTTCTCCTTCCAGCCGTCCAAGATATTTATATTACTATGTAGTTTTGTGGTATAAATCCTGTGTTGAAAAGAATGAAAATATACGCAAGAATCTTTAGCCAGATGAGATATAATTATTATCCGATTTTAGCTAATGTTGTTAAAAATAGTCTTACAAAAAGCTGCGCCAAGACCTTCCGCTGCTTCTCAAACATGAGCCTGAAAGGCGGTTGTGTTCATAGTGCCACGCATAGCGGAGATCGTATCGATATGATGCCGAGGCTTGCTCGTCCTACGAAAGCAAGGTATTTCAAACCCATTCGTTTCATTAGCAGAAGACTGCAGTCCAACATCTGGCTATTGGGATTACCAGGTAATAGCTTAATGCTTGTATCAACCAAAGTGTTGGAGGCGGGAGCGAAGCGAACGTTCATGAGCAAGCTCTGCTTGAGGGATGATATCTAGCTGATTGAAGAGGAGTAGTAAACCCTCTACTCCAGAGTGGTTGGTCCATCCTGTTCAATTCTCTCTGCTTTGCTATCCAATAGAGCAGCTAGCAAGTAAGAGAAGTAAAAATAAGGAATGTCAATTCCATTCAAAATCCCGATAGAGGGAGATTCCAGTGCCTCCTATTCCTACCATGTCCATAGTATTACTGTAGACAATAACTATACGTGTAATTCCGGGGATAGTACTGATAACACCGAATATCCAGCGTTCCAGACTCTCTGAAATGCTCCCCCGTAACATCCCAATTTGGGGACTATTTCAAAATTTATTTGAAATTCAAAATTCATTTGAATTTGTGCTGCCAAGTGGGCCCTCTCTCCCCCCTCTCTCTGCCATGTGGCCTTGGCCCTACTCTACTCTGCTCTGCTCTGCTCCGCCGCGCGCCGCGTCTGCCTCTGCCGCGCTGCACACGCCGTCATCACCGCGCTGCGCCACGCCGCTTCGGCCCTGCCATGCCGTTCGCGTCGCCGCGCCCCTCTCTTCCCCGCGGCGCCATGTGAGCCATCGGATCAGCACCCTCGCCTGCGCCTATAAAGCATAAGACCACCCTGCCAGCATCATTTTTCCCCATCCTCCCAAATTCTCCTGCGCCAGTGCCGAGCCACCGCCAACCGTCTTGTCGATTTCGTGAGCCTCGGAGCAATTCCTTCCGCCCGAAGCTTCTGGAGCACCTCCCTAACCTTTCCCCTCTCTCAATTTCAACGGAGACGCCCGGAGCTGTCGTCGCTCGCCGTCGCCAGCCGTCTCTGCTCACCCTCACACTTGCCCGTGTGCTCGGTGAGCTTTCCCCTAGTCCCCTCTCGCTCCCCGTAAGTTTTCCTAGACCGTAGATCCGTAGTGATGCGCGGCTCCTCCTCCGGTGAACTTACGGTGCCTCCGCCGCATGTCATGCCGCCGCGTTCGGCCATCTATGGCCTTGGCGCGAGCTTCGCTAGGGTCCCTAAGAGCTGTAGAGGCCAGCCCATGAACGCTTTTTGCCGGCGTGAGGCTATAGCGCCGCCGCGTTGAACACCGTCGCCGCCGGCCACGTCGACGGGTCTGAGGAAGACGATGACGGAGGGCTGTCGATTCTGCGCCAAGATTCGTGCGTCCACACGTAACTGGTTCGCCGCCATGCAGGCTCCACTAGTCAGCGTATCCCCTCGCGTGCTGGATTTTAAAACTGCGGCATCGTGTCTCTGTTAGGTGGGCCCGTGGCCCACCGGGCAGGTTAAGTGGAAGCGTCTCTGGGGGCGACGCGAGCCCCGTGCGAATGCGCTTCGCAAAAAAAGCTAAATGTTACTCCCTCCGTTCTTTTTTGTTTGACACTTTTGACTTTTTAATACAACTTTGATCATTCGTCTTATTCAAAAAAAGCTATGTAAATATCATTTATTTTGTTGTGATTTGTTTTGTCAATAAAGGTACACCAAACATTACTTATTTCTTTGTATGTTTGCGCTAAATTTTTGAATAAGACGAATGATCAAATGCGTGTCTAAAAGTCAAAGTCGTCAAACATAAAAAAAAGGAGAGAGTAATATATAGTCGAATTGAACAAATTTTCTTTGACATGACCAAGAACAGGCACGCTCTGTCTTCAACTAATTAAACATCGCCAAAGGATGCAAATCTGATATATTTCTTGCTGTCCTTTAAATTAACCCTGACATAGTCGATGCAATTACTGAGTGGATGTTAACCAAAATATGTTCCCAAGAGTCGACTAAGATCTACATATGAAAAAAAATATTTGTCTTTCTGATTAGATATGCACTACCATCGACAAATGGTCCTTTGAGCTTTGACGTAAATCTAGTCAAGTTGTTGCGCAGGGCGCAGGCCACCTTGTTAGGCACTATTAAATTGTACTATTGAATGCGCTTAACTACCTAGCAACTAGCAATGTTAGAGAGATTCACATGAACAGAAAGCAATACTCCCTCTGTCCTATAAAGAATGCATTTCTGGTTTTTCTCAGACAGATTAGTGTGAAAGGGAAATGACTAATCTACCCCTAATTAATTATATGCACAAGCGTGCTGCTGCTTTGGTTCCCAAAATAATTAAATGTGCATGCGTCTCCTTTGGTGGGGAACGGATATAGAGAGATGGGAGTGGGGGAGTTAATGGGCTGCGTCTCTTTTGATGGGCCCCACGTCTAAACATGCACTCTTTGTGAGACAATTTTTGAACACTAAAAATGCACTCTTTGTAGGACAGAGGGAGTATATCTTAGGATTAATATATATTAGCTACATACTGATGACTGATACGGTACTAGATATATACTTGTAACTTTATATAGTCTGTTATATTAAACCTAGAAACCCAGATCACCTATCTAGTTTGTGCGCAGCAACTCTCGGCGACAACGAACGAACCAAAGAGATCCAAAAGCAGGAAAAACGTAATTAGCAAACCTTGCTTAGATTAATTCCTTTCCTCACGATGATTACAATCGTCGGGCACGCTGTCTTTTATACAGCAAGAATAGACGCTGGCCACACCGGCCTTAACTCGGACATGAACTCGACCACACGGCCAGAAAGCGAACAGGACAGTACCGACTCCTAATCTAGATTAACTCCAACATACTCCCCCTTAATCTAGATTAGGCTGCAAAATACAAACTCAACGTATGACACGCCGTCATATATAAGATCACACACACCGTGTGAGCCCGTCACGCAAGCCGCGTAACGATGAAGATTACCATACCGATAATCCCAGACCTTTGTTGGAGATTACCACACCGATAATCCCGGACCTTTGTTGCACACCGCAATGAACTCCACGTCCTCTGTTGTCTCGATTTCCCGAACCGTTCTTGCGGTTGTAGTCACCCCGACCACCGCCGCTGCTGCCACCGATCCCACGACCGCTTCCATTACCACGCCCACGACCACACCGGTCACAGTAGTCATTATCGTCGTTGGATGTGGGCAAAACTGGCTCGTTTGATGAAGTGTCGTCAGCTGCCGTCTTCTGTTGTGCCTGCCATTCCGCCTGAGTTAACAGAAGCTGTCTATCACTGGTGCTCCACATCGATGTGCGTGCATGTACACGCTCTTCGTATGTCTTCAAACGTCCCACTGCTTCCTCAAAAGGCATTGTGTCGAGGTCGTAGAATTGCTCCACTCCGGCGATGATGGGATAGTACTTATCCGGCACGGTATTGAACAACTTCTTTACCATGACAGCATCCTCAAGCTTGGAGTCTAGATTGACATACCTGGCAAACATCCCGCTGAGTTTGCTAGCGTATTCATTTAAGGTTTCTCCCTCCTTCATACACATAGCATCGAACTCACTTTTCAGCGTTTGGAGTCGCGCCGTCTTGACGCGATCAGCACCGACGAATCGTGTCTTGAGTGCATCCCAAACTTCCTTTGCCGCCTTCTTCGTCGCAACCTGAGGAAGTAGAGCTTGAAACAGGAGGGCCTTGGCTGTTTTATCCTTCTTCGGATCAACCACGGCGTTCTCCGCCGGTCTCACATCCTCTCAGACTCCCTGGGCCTCCATCATAGCTTCCACCTTGATCATCCATGTCGTGTAGTTCATAGTTGAGAGCTGTGGGTAGTAGAACGACACTCCGCTGTTCTTCACCATCGAGCTCGAAGGAACGATCGACATGGTTCACAGCCGTAGAAGTTTGAGTAACCTTGCTCTGATACCACTTGTTAGATTAAACCTAGAAACCGAGATCACTTATCTAGTTTGTGCGCAGCAACTCTCAGCGACAACGAACGAACCAAAGAGACCCGAAAGCAGGAAAAACGTAATTAGCAAATCTTGCTTAGATTAATTCCTTTTCTCACGATGATTACAATTGTCGGGCACGCTGTCTTTTATACAGCAAGAATAGACGCTAGCCACACCGGCCTTAGCTCGGACACCAACTCGACCACATGGCCAGAAAGCGAACAGGACACCGACTCCTAATCTAGATTAACTCCAACTTAGTCGAACATACATGGAGTTTAGATTGCTATATGCTTACAAAATGAAACACACACCGACACACGCGCGCACACACGTACCCCCCTCCATGGCTCCATCTCCATCTCAGCCTATTACAATTATTAACCTCGATAGTTAACTAGCCCTCATGGCCTCACAGCTATTATTCTATTGGACGCTAGTAGCTTGCTTGCATTATTAATTTGTTGGGCTCAGGCGTGAGACATCCGGATGAGAGTAATCCCTAGCGGGCGCCGGCGACAGCGCCGGCGTTGGAGTGAGCGCAAGGTATGCCGGCGTCGGGGCTCCGTATGCCGGCGTGGGAGTGGGAGCCACGTATGCTGGCGTCGGGGCTCCGTACGCCGGCGTGGGAGCGGGAGCCAGGTATATTGCCGGAGTCGGGGCTCCGTACGCCGGCGTGGGAGCCTCATCGGAAGGTGCTGGCGTCGGAACTCCGTACGCCGGCGCGGGAGGGGGGGCATATACGTACGCCGGCGCCGGAGCGGGGGCATATACGTACGCCGGCGCCGGAGCGGGGGGCTGGTATGCCGGAGACGGCGCACCGTACTCCGGCGTGGGAGCCTCGTCAGTCGGCGGCGGCGGCGCCACATAATATGGCGCGGCAGGGGGGTATTCCGGTCCGTATCCCATTCCCGGTATGATGAACGGAGGAAACTCGGGCATGACGAACACCGGCATCCGCCAGTGTCGCCTCAAGGCGGCTTGCCTCCGGCGGTAACGGCGGCGGCGGCGGCGCCTCGTCTCGAAGTCCGGGGGGTAATAATCCTCCGTCGGATCTCCGTAATCCGGTTCCTCGATGGCCGGGGGGTATTCCGGTTCCGGCGCTGGCCGCCTGTGCCCGTATCCCGGCGCTGCAGGGGGGTATTCCCGCGTCGGCTCGCCGTAGTCCGACTGGTCCGCGAAGCCCGGAGGGTATTCCGGCATCGGCGGCCAGTATTCCGGCGAAGGGTGCTCGGAGTCGGAGTACGGGTCCGGCAAGGGTATCCCGCGGCGGTACAGATGCTCCATGCGGCACGGGTAGCACGCGATCGCCGACGCGCACTTCGCCGACGAGTGGCGCGTCTTGCCGGCGACGGCGACGAAGGTGTCGTCGGAGAGCGGCATGATCTTTGACGGCTCCTGCCCGGGGCACGGGCCTCTGGACGCCCGGTGGAGCTGCGCGAAGCAGGTGGCGCCGCGGAGGTCGACTGGCATTGCCACCCTGAATGCCCCGGAGCGGTCCAGCTTGCCGACGGCCTTGCTCTCGTACTTGCCGTCGCCATTCTTGCACTTGATCGCCACCTTAAGACCTTTTCACAAAAATTTCAGAGCAGGCATGCGCGGTAAGAATTAAGCCAATTAAGTAAAACACCTATTAAATAGCAAATAAAACTACTTTTCATCTTGCACGAATTTAATGGAGGGTAAGTGGAAACACCGTAATAACTACACTCTTCATATATATTTCTAATGGTCAAACATTATAAAACATATTTTTTCGAAACCATGAACAAACATAAACGAAGGGATTATATCATTACGAAACATATTTTTTTGACGCCATGAACAAATATAGTGAAACGAAGAGAGTACTCCCTAGTCCCTTCGTTCTTTCTTATTTGCCGCCATTGATTTTGGGACATTCCCTTTAACCATTCGTCTTATTAAAAAATTTAGTACAAATATGTAAAATAATACTTAAATATTTTTTAACAATACAAATGGTTAAAAGACATGTTTAAAAATAAGGGAAGAAGTCCAATTTACCTCTCTTAACTATTGCAGAAGTTCATTTTTTCTCCCTCAACTCATTTGTGGCCGTTCGATGCAAGATTGGACGGTCAGATCTCGCCCATTTAACACAGAGGGAGAAAAAGTGAACTTTTTCAATAGTTGAGGGAGGCAATGTGGACTTCTTCCAAAAATAAACGACGCCAAATAAAAAGAAGGGAGGGAGTATATCGAAATTTACAAGGGCTTGGAACACAATAATTTTCTCGATTCATGTGGTACGTTTCTCACTATGTTTAAATATCTTTTCAGCAATTACTGTTGCATATATGGATCTTTGAAATAAATTAACCATGCTTGACTTGTATACGTAGATAACGCCACTTGGTCATTATGACTTCAACCATCTGAACAGTGAAGAGAGTGTGTGCATCTATCTATATAGACGAAGCAGGACGATGTCGTGGTTGGTAGGTAGCGAAACAACCTAATTCATGGGAGAATTCCAACACTACAGTTGTCGTTTTGAAGGGATAAAGAATTACGCCACGGCTATTTGGCAGGCGCCTGCATTTTGAGCTTTTGTGCAGGCGTCTGCCCTTACAACAGTAGCATCAGTTTTTTGCAGGCGCCGGACACCAATGCTAAAAGTTCCAGTCTTCTAAAACATTTCTTCCGGTGAATAGAATAATGGAACAACAATATAAATTTAGTGGAACTTTTAGTTTTTTGTTTATTATTATTTTTTGTTTATTATAGGTTTATTTTTGTTGTTTTGTTTATTATAAATTTATTTTGTTTTCTGTTTATTATATATTTATATTGTTTTTTATTATATATTTATTTTGTTTTTTGTTTATTATAGATTTATTTTGTTTTTGTTTATTATGTATTTATTTTTGTTATAGCGAAACTGCGAAATCGTGTTGGCGCTAAAAGTTTCAGTAAATTTGTACTGTTTTTCCACCTTTTCAGTTACTGGAAGAAACGTTATATTTCGGTGGAAGTTTCGGCGCCTGCACGTTTGACCAAATTGCTGGCGCCTGCAAACTAGTCTACTGTACATATCTAATTGTAGGAGAGCATGCGCGCATGCAAACTTATTTACAAGGACGCACGCGTACGTACCCTTGAAAGCGGTCTCGGGCTTCATCTTCTTCCCTGAGCAGTGGGTGCACCTGGCAAAGCCGACGACGACCGACCTCGCCTTCGCCGCCTCATGACCCGCCGCCGCGCTGGCGACGCCGACCGCCATCAGCGCGGCGCAGAGGCCGGCGAGCAGCCTGCCGCCGCCTCCACCGCCACCCATGGCGACGACGACGACCGGCGAGGCCCTACCCTACCAGCAGCTATATATATGTTAATTAATGTGTCGTCAAAGCAGCAGCTAGCTGAGCTTATGACATGCTGCCTGCGAGGCTGCGACACTGTAGCAAGCAGTGGAGTTCGAGAAGGACGTGGACTGCACGCGGCTATATATATGCAGTGTGGATCGTACGTGCCTGGACGCATGGTGAGCCTGGCTGTGGTCTCCCCCCAATATATATGGCGCGCAATATTAGGGTTTGAACTTTCAAGCTGCGGCCGGCTGGCACATGCGTGCATGTACATGACGTTAATGGCGGCAATTACGTGCGTCGTCCAGTCGTCCAGCGACAATGACGACGCGCTAGCTGTACGTGGGTTCAATCCCTGCGTCCATGGAGTAACTGCGGGGGTGCCGACAGCCAGCTGCAGCTAGAACCCTAGACCCTAGAACATGATCATCTCGACTAAACCTCGAATTGATGCGCGATGAAGTGGTCGTCAAGCAAGACCCCAACACGCTGTGTCGCCGGTATGGCAGATGAGGAATTGAATTCGCACTATCACTGTATTGTTTGTATACGCGCGCAGCACGCAGATCCATATGTGAACCTTCGGTTCAGTTCTTTATGTCTTATCTCACTTATCTGACTTATTTATCTATTTACTTATCTTCTTTTATATAAAAAATAATTTATTTTTAAAATC
>SPJY01031471.1:636676-708481 GCA_005191435.1 Raddia distichophylla
GAGAGGGGATGGGGGGGGGGGGGGGGGGGGGGGGGGGGTCAGTGTCGGCGGCCTACCATTATACCGCCGACACTGATGGCGCTATCACCCCCAAATCGGCCGGGGCCAAACATCAGCCACATAACCTTTATCGGCGGGGGAGATACAACTGCCGACAAAGATTAATCTGTGTCGGCCGTATCAAGATATGTCGCCAACATTGAACCCTCCCCCGCCCCTTGGCCACTAGCGTTAAGCATGCCTGCCGCCTTACCGGTCCCACACGTTAGAACATAACCTGTTTCCAAGTCCTTACTGAGAGCCGCCGACATTGATGGTCCTAGGAGCATGCTAATGTGCGCAATAGAACCTGTGTCGGCAATCTGTAATATGCCGCCGACACAGATTGTGTTCAAGCTAGCGCGCGTACGCTGATTAAATTTTCTTTATTTGGCGGTACACATTGGTGGGCTGGAAAATTTGAATTTTAAACGGCCCTCGCTGGAATATAGCTTACATGTGTCAGCGGCAGCGTGGTAACCGCGACATAGATTGCCGTATTCGGTAGTAGTTTTGATTTTTTATTCCTGCTCGGGAGGGTTACCGAAGTTGTGTCGGCGGCATTATTTTTTCCCGCCGACAATGATTAACTGTGTCGACGCGTTTTTGAGTACTGCCGACATAAACTTGTCGTCGGTTCTTTTGCCGCCGATACAGAGTAATTGGTCGCCGACAAAGAGGAAAATTCCTGTAGTGAATTTGAGGCCCCATCAAAGTTTTCCGGCAATTTTCATTCGGGGGGCGAGTTGAGCGACCTATGGTTAGGCTCTTTGCCTCTGGCGCCGCTTGCTGGAGACGGACTAGAGACCGGATGATTTTTTTTTTCTCCAAGGATGGTATGGACTTATAAACAAGGGCCCTCGATCCAGAGATACATGTGAGATTACTACTAAATGTTGGAGGATATAACCACCTGAATGCAGAAGTCAGATCACGGTACATGTAGATCACATGATAAGCTTCCCACCCACCTACGTCACGAAAGGGAGTCTTTGGCGAAAAGAAACCAAAATTACAAAAAAAAAAAAAAACTATATTTTTTCTTTCATGTCCAGGACAGAATTGATAAGATATTTTTAGAATCGCTAATTAAGTCGCATCTCCTTTATTTTGCATGATAATTTCTTCGGTATATATTGCCATGCATGTCATTTTGTTAAAAAATTAGCCATTTTGTTTAAGCTATGTGAACATACAAAAAGGCAGACCGAACAAATGATACTGTTGTCTGATAAGCAGCACATTCAATCTATAAATTTTTGGACATTTTTACGAAAGATTTTTTTTTGCTAAATTTACACTAAAAACGTTTTAAACATAAGATATTAAATTATAATTACTAAAAAACTTTAGATTAAAATTTTTGGATACATAATTAATAACTTTGTTTTGTAATAATTTTTAAAATGGCAATATCACTTCAACAAAAAAAAGTTTTTGCCAATGGCACAAATGACAATAATATAGCAATTGCAATGGTATGGAACGGACAAGCCACTAACAAAGCGATGCCTAGGAGAGAATTACGCTGAACAACAACGGGAAAAGATATCATCGTTCTATATAACAAACCCTTTATTGGCTGCCAACATATTGCGCCACGTCACCAAAAAAATACACATGCGATCGTCTCGTGAAATTAAATTTGGTCATCCATAGTAGATTAACATAAAAAACACATTTTCCACTAATGGAGTATAAGGCGGGTGCCTTCCCCAATTGGCTAGCCGAGCAAGCTCTCAACCCGGAGACTAGAGTTCGAATCACACCTGTACCACATATTTTTCGTATTTGTCCAGCACCCACGCTGCTATGGAATAAGAGTGCCTTGCTTGGTTGGCTAGCCAGTCTAGCTCTAAACGCTGGATTTTTTCCTTTAATATATCATTTTTGGTCGTTCGCAAAAAATTCATAAACAATTGAAAGTTTCCAAAATTAAAGTTTTTTACTTTATGTGATGGATTTAAGGGTTTTCATAAATAAAATTATAGTATCTATTGCATCTTTCATGTAGTATAAAGCCCTTATAATTTTTAAAAATAAGTCATGCCTTTTTCTCATGTTTGCTTTGAAATAAAATGTGAAAATAAATGGGCAAGAGAGCAATAAACTTGGAGTGGACGTAACTAATCGAGACATGACTTTTTAATGACAGAAACAAGTCATGCTTAGTCGGTAATCGAAAGGGCTTGCATAGCATAGCGAGAATCCCCAGAAAGCTCGATGATAGTTAAGTAATACGAAAAGGGAGGAAGGATGCAAGCATGCAACCGCGGTGGATTTTGATGGATCGAAACTTTGTGAGTAAAAAGGAGAGGCAAGATGCAATTGCGGTGCATTTTGAATAGCCAGCACGAAATAATTAAGTAACTGCTCAGCGACCAGTTATTTGATGGCAACTAAGCAAGCCAATGGTGTGCTGGGCTTTGTCTCTACAATCATATAGACATCGTAGGATAGTGTCATCGTGTAAAATTAGCTTGTGCTTGTTCTATTCATTGAGATTTATCCGGAAGAAACAAATTTTACATAAAACCACTGCTAGAGATCAAGCCTTCTATCCCGGCACATCAGTCCCGGTTAACTACAAACCGAGACTGAGATTAACATCAGTCCCGATTCAACGGCAGCGAGGCCGCGGGGCACCTTTCAGCCCCGGTTGGTACAAATGGGGTAGAAGGGGTGTATTAGTGCCGGATGGTGTTACAAACCGGGACTGATATTGAGTTGACGTGCATTTCTCCATTCACAAAAGGCTCGGATGGTGTTACCAATCAGGACTGATATTGGGCTCCGCGTCCACGAGAAGAGCTAGCCGCGCTGAGAGAGGGAGTCGCCACGCGGCGCTGAGGAAGGAGCGGAGACCGGAGCCATTTGTGGCCGCGCTGAGCAACGAGCTACTGAGGAGTGGGGACTGGGGAGCGCGGAGCGCGGGGCCAAGTCTCTCTTCTTCGCGCTGAGGGAGATCAGCTGAAAGGGGATCGAAGCTGCGCCCGTGTCGCCGCGCCGGCCGCGTCGTTAACACCTCCCTAGCCAAGCTGAGGGAGGAGACGGTAGCCGTTCTCGTCGTCGTCGCGTGCGGGCCGCTTCGTCAGCTAGCGCAGGCCGGATGGCAGATTCGGAGACACACAGGAAGGCTACCGCGCGCCCGGGCAAGGTGAGTTAACATTCCTTAGTACATGTCTCTACACAGTTATCTAAAATATGTTTTTTGCTATGAGAAAGTATTCTCTATGATTTATGCCTTCATGTTAATAATGTTATAAACATTCCTAAACTTTGATACTATTGATGACCCTATATGACTTTATTGATTATCATATCTTTTGATTAAACTAAGACTAACTTGGAAACAATATTAACCATACCTTAATGGGTAATATTTACTTGCTCTTGCTTAGATCCAAAATTAACTTTTAGGCAGAAATGCCATGGAACGATCAACCGATGTTCAACGGTCATTTATTCATTCATTTTGAGGACATGTGACAGTTAGGGTTGGTAGCTGAGACTGGGTGGTTTCTTATGGTCTGCTATGATTTGTGATGGTGTGTCTGGTCTGCAATGGTTGGATAGTCTGGGATGGTTATGGTTTGGTGCGTCGGGGGACTTGGTATGTGTCAATGGTTCGATTGGTTATTGACTTTATTCAACGGGGGAGGATGCGGACAAGGTCCGACATGAGTGGTATGCGGAGCTATTTATGAGAAGAGAAGTTAATCAGCACATGAAGGACCCTTGTGCTGGGTCGAGTGTAGGCTTGCCTACAAGGAATATGGAGTAACACGGGTAGTGGTGGCGTTGCCACCATAGGTATGGTTTCAACACAACGGTTGGTCATTGCGTGATAGAACTAGTTTGGTGCGCCAGTAGTGTGCGCTCTATAGAGGCACACTTGGCCCACTCTTGAGGAAAGACCAACTTGGGTCGACACAGTGGTGATTTGACCACACATTCCTTAGAGCCGTGAGACTAGCTTAGGCCGGCAACCTTCTTATGTCAAGACCGTGAACTTCGTGGCATGTGTGGCCCACAACGGGAATGCCAATCCTGGATAAGATGGCAAGTGTTGGGTGAAAATGGATTGGGTTGGTTGGGCTTGGTTGGTCATGGTTGGAGCTGGTTATCGTTGTTGTCTGTATGGTCTGGTTGTTATGAAAGAGTTGACAACATTGCTTATTTTAGAATAACAAATAATAAAATGAGCTAGATAGGGTGATTTGAAATTTCTGTAAAAATGGGCTTACACAAATAAACGAACTTCTCCCCTTTCTGTAAAATTTCATTAGGAGTGTTGTTAACCCATCAGTGTTTGAATGACATTGATCTCCCTCACTCATACTCTTTTAGATTAAGATCATGACATGATTCCTTGTGAATGTCAACAAGAAGAGGATTCGAACTACGACGGTCATGGTGAGGCTTAGGATCGCTCCAGTCGTTTATAGAGTTGTATAGCCATCAATGACAGTTTTAATTATCTTTATGTTCCGCTGTCATTCACAAACTCTGTTGTATGTTTTGTAATAGGATGAGCGGACAGTCGGCTATACTGTTAGAATGAGCCTATGGGCTTGATTTTTTTTAAAAAGGGACCCCCTATTTCCATTACTTTCATAGCGAAAACAACCACAATTTTTACACTCATGGGCAAGAAAGATAACATAGAAAGGATATGAACGACCATTGGACCTCACAGCAATCCCACATCCCCAAGGTAACCCAAAGTCCCTGACAAAAGCAAAAATAAAAAAGAGAATACTCTGCATGGAAACAGAAACCCACACCACAGTCAACCATCCACCTGCGTTAGAATTTCAAACCGATGGATACAAAACAAAAAAGCAGCCATTCCAGCTACTATACATGAGAAGATCACAACTAACAAAGTCCCAAGAGCCTACATCACGCCCGCCAGAGACTCAACTGCACGACACCATCCATGTCATCTTCGGCTGTGGACTGCTTCGGACGCTTTGCATCTGACTCCTGCAGCTCCTTGACAACCTGGAAAATTTTGGCAATCCCCATTTTCCTAAGCTCTTGATCCGAAGCATTGAACAAACCTATCCAGCATTGCAAAAGTGAACAACACATGACAATCAGGTTAACGAGATATCTCAGCCTCTTTTTTGAAAACAACTCTCATTTTTCCTCGGCCAAATGTCCCAGCACACTACAAAAATTCCATAAAGCCCAAGCATGTAATAATTGCCCATAAGCCCACGGACCCACTTGAAAGACCTGTCTCGAGATGATGGAATGACATCAGCACCAACATATTTAGCAATCACACCCCAAGTCACCTTAGCCACTTTATAGGAAAAGAATAAGTGGTTGCAAGTCTCCACCTCTCCACAAAATTCACAAGTCATATCCCCAATACACCCTTTTCTATGCAAGTTTTCTTTAGACAAGATTGCCCCTTTTGAGATAAGCCACATAAACATCTTAACTTTCAAAGGAGCCATAACTTTCCAAATCACCTTACATTTGCTATTAGACACATGATCAAAGAATATATTATACATGGAGGTCACCGAAAACCTCCCATTCTTGTCTAGCCTCCACACAAAAGGATCTTTCTCATTTGTAAACCTTTTGGTTTTGATTTCCTCCAAAACCCTCCCACATTCCCTATTCTGATTATTATCCAGCCAGCTCCTCCAAGGGATTTTTCAGTTATTTCTATAGCACTTGGCTATAGGCCAATCTTTTCCTTCACAAATCTCAAAAAGATTAGGCACCTTTTCTCTCGGAGTTTGGTTATCCATCCAAACATCTGACTATATTTGCATTCTTCTTTTATAAATGTAGATCTGCTTTACTTTCAAGAGATCCCTCCAGCTGGAGGCTTCTGAGCTCTTGCTTCTTATTGAAGGAACAATGTGGACATTTAGATATTTATTTCTAATAAACTCCTGCCAAACTCCTTCCTTTTCTAGCTTCCACCACAATTTGACCATTAAACTAATATTCATTAGTTTAATATCCTGGATACCCAGCCCCCCTTTGTTATTGGGCTTTGTCACATTATTCCATTTAACTAGATTGTACCTCCTTCTTTCCCCTTCATTACTCTTACTCCAGAGAAAAGTTCTTATGACTTTCTCTATCTTTTTGGCAATTTCTTGTGGAATAATGAACATCACCATAACCTATAGGGGGATACTTGAAAGGAAAGAATTGATCAAGACCAGTCTGCCCCCATAGATTATACTTTACTTTTCTAGGAGTTCAATGTTCTTTTAGCCTTGTTTACTACCTCATCCCAATTTTTTACCAAGATCCTCTTATAGCTCACTGGAACTCCTATATATTTAATGGGGAAATTCACTAAATGAAAAGTAAACAATTCAGCGTACAACTTGACTTTCCTTTCATCTCCATTAATGAGACACACTTCACTCTTATGGAAGTTAATTTTGAGACCTGCCAGTTGCACAAAAATTTCTAACAGCAGTTTAACATTTTTGGAAAAATTATGTCATCTTTAAGACATAAATTGTATCATCAGCATATTGCAAAATACAAACACCTTTTTCTATTATGTCATCAGCCAGACCACCAAAAACACTGCTTGAGCGACCTGCTGGATCATTTTGGATAAGGCATCAACTACAATATTGAAAAGGTAAGGTGACAAGGGGTCCCCTTGCCTAACCCCCTACTCACTTTGAAAATACTCCCTCTCAGAGAATTCAAGGCCATAGAAAGAGTGCCTTTAGCTAGAACCTTTTTCAATCTATTTACACCATCTTTTATTAAATCCTCTCCATCTTAATCATTCCAGAAAGAATTTCCAATTCACTTTATAATATGGTTTTTCAAAGTCCATTTTAAGAATCACCACACACTCATTTTTATGCTTTGTATGATGTAGAACCTCTTTCAAGATCATGATTCCATCCATTATAGATCTGTCAGGTATAAAGGCATTCTGGGTTCTGCTAATAATTCTTTTCATAATGTTTTCCACCCTATTTGTAAGGGTTTTTGTTATCAACTTATAAAGACTGTTGAGGAGGCATATAGGTCAATACTATTTCATATTCGCTGCATTATCTACTTTAGAAAGTATGATAATCAGGTCATAATTGATTCTAGCTACATCCAGCTAATGCACATAAAAATCATCACAGATAGTCATTATGTCATCCTTAATAAAAGGCCAACAATACAGATTAAACTCAATGGGAATATTATAAGGCCCAGAGGCTTTGTTCTTGCCCATATTAAACAATGATTGCCTCTCTTCATCAAGTCCAAAACACTTTTGCAATTCCTCATTCCCCTCTATGTTCACCATATCGTTAGGGCCCCACACATTATCTTTCAAAGAAAAGCAACTACTGTTGTTATTACTAGTAAACAGGATTTTATAATAATCTGTGGCATGATTCTGCATAGCCTTTTCCTCTTGTATAATCACCCCCTCATTCTCAAGGTGAGAAATTTGCTTTTTCCTCCTTTTGCCATTAGCTACTAGTGAAAATATTCGGTATTGTTGTCACCTTTACACAACCAACTGGCATGAGCCTTTTGTTGCCATTTCAATTCCTCCTCCTCATACATTTTGCACAACTTACTCATTATACTCACTTTATTTCTCAAGTCATCCACGGAAGCTTTATCACTTTCTTCTTTGGTCTCCAACACAGTCAATTCAACATGCATCTCCTCACAGTTTTTCTTATGGCTGCTATAGAGATTCATCCCTCATCCTTTGAGGAATTTTTTCATTCTTTTAAGTTTAATCAAAACAACAAATAGAGCATCCTTATTTCTTACAAGAACTTTCCACACCTCTTCCATTTTTCCAAGGAAGTCCTCTTCCTTGAACCATGAAAGTTAGAAATAAAAGCTGAACTTTTTGCATGGCTTTTTATCAAGAGTATCTATCACTAAGGGATTATGATCAGATAAAGCTCTAGTTAATTTGCACACTTTAGAGAGAGGAAAATCAAGTTCGTAGGCTGTATTTACTAGGACTCTATCCAGTTTTTCAAGAGTAAGATTTGTATGATTATTAGTCCAAGTGTAGCGGCTACCAGTAGTTTTCAAATCTCTCAAAGCAAGCCCCCCAATCACTTGTTTAAACTGCTTGATCTTTCCATAATGGAAGGGCTTACTTTCATCTTTATCTTCTAATAATATGTTCACCACACACCATCAAAGGTTCCATTAAACTTTCCAGAAACCACCACTAACCACAAATTTATCTTCTTAACTTTATCCCAAACATACGACTTGGACATATGTGCACCCATATTACAAGCACAAATGTCAAAATTGTCCCTTTTAATACCAATCAACATCCCACCCGATTTACCCTAAGAGCTAATATACTTCCAGAAGAAATTTTGTCTAGGATCAAAAAGCCTAAAGAAAGTGTATGAATAATTCTGCTTTTGAGTTTCCACTAGCAAGTAATGTCAAGGTCTAAATCCTTAGACCTTTTTTTTATCAGAGAACTCATCCCTTTCTTCCCCACTCCTCTACAATTCCAAATCATTCTTTTCATGAGTAAGGTTTGAAAATTTTCCCCTAGAAGGCTTCACAGTCCTCTGTCTAACCTTCACGAGGTTACCAGCAGCTAGACCTCTAGGCTACTTTTTCCTAGTCCTAAGACCAGACTTCTTGCTCACAACATGAATAAAATCTCCTTAAGATTCCGAGTCATCCCCCAATTCTAAATACTGCACCTGATCAGCTGGTTCCTCAAGCTGTTCAGGTATGCATTCCTCAACTTTCCTTTTTTTCTTTTTCAAATAAAGAAAATCTAGCATTTTCAATATCTTTAACAACATCAAATTTTTATAATTCATCTATGTTAGTATTGATCCCCATTTTCTCATAAATGCAAGGCGCAATTTGACATTACTGAGAATGGAAAAAGAGTTCTTATTAGAAATGTTACCTTCCAGATTTTTCCTCTTTTGTAGAAGACTTGCCTTCTCCAGTACATGAGTGTTAGTATTGTGGATCCCAGCACTCCTCGTGGGGTATACTTGCACTTTCTACTTGATTTTTTTCATCCCTTCCTTATGATTTTTTGGCACCTCCTGTGGGATACATGAACCTCAGGTATCTTATTGGGCTGTGAAGAAAACCAAACAAGGGATGGGCCAAGATAGCCGTACATCAACACACACAACCCAAGGCGTGCAGTGCCTTTCACGGCAAGACAGAGTACATTTAGAAGCTTATGCCGATAAGGAAGGCCAGACAATAACCATTGGTAACCATGCCATTCATAAAGGAAAGATAGAAATAGGAATCCCACCTCGTGGGCGGGTAGGAGACCCCAGAACATATATGCAAATACATGCAATACTGTAACACAGGATTAGGATATTACCTCCACCGCCGAGGGCCTGAACCTATCCAATTCCTTGCCTTGTGTCACCATTGAGTTTAGGAGATCTAGCGCAATACCTCGTTCAAAATCATTGCCGACGACAACCCCCGGTTGAGGAAACGTCGACACCTCCTTTCCCATATTAACCTTTCCTGAAACTTCCTCCACCACATATTTGTCCAGTCCTTGGTCAGAAGGTGGAATCTCCTCAATCACCACTCCTGATTCATATTAACTAACAATTTTTCATATTGTGCTATCACAGTATCACTTGTTGCAAGCCACAGGTTGTGATGATGTCCCTTCTTACTAGGCCCCTTGGTCCATAGAATGACCACCTACCTCCTTCATACCTTTAGACATTTCTATGGTTTCTTCCACAAATAAATCCTCCTCTTCACTATCTTCTTCTTGATAGGCATCAAACTGGATGTCCCCTCCCTCCTCTTCGTACATTTTGTTTGCCTTTCTCATAGCTATATTTTGGTGGGGCTGAGCTGATAATTCTATAAAAAAACAAAACCTCTATTCTCTCCTTTCATCCCATCTCCCCCCAACCACGTCACCCATCTCCTGCCTACCTTTCTTATCATCAATTTTGTTACCCAAAACCTCTCTATCCTTGGGAACTTGAGATTCCTCTTTTTCATTCTAAACCTCAAAGATGAAATGTTACATGAACTTTCCAATAGCAGCCTTCACCATCTTTGGTATAATAGACCTATTGAGGCAAGGAATCTTAACTCTAGTATATTCAAGCTTGGACAAACTTGTTCAGTAAAGTTCTAGAGTCACCCTCACCAGGACCCCTACTGCGCATACCACTTCCTCAGATCTTTTATTCAAATGTATGTTTTCTAACCAAAGCCTAATGTAATTCACCCTGAGCTCCAACCTCATCCTACCATTTAGTCACCTTTAGAGCTGCATTCACCAGTCTCATATTCATTTTATGAAATTGTTCTTATTCTTCCACCCTTTTGGCATTGGGAAATCTCATAAAAAATTGTTTATCATTCACATTCCTAGCAATGCACCTCCATGCCGAACCCAAAATATTTGCAAAATTTGTTTCAATATCCTTAGAAGTTACCTCTCCTCTCACCACCGTGATAACCGCAGTGCATGCTAGCTCTCTAGCATTAACCTCTGACAGCATATCATCAATATAAAAGAACCCCTAATCCTCGGTAACAAACCCTCATATTCTAGGCAAATAATCCGAATATGTCGTCTCAAAACATCTCCTAGACACATGCCCTTCCTACCCACACCTGACACAAATATTTGCCCCTCTACTTTCTTGAGCAATGTGTCCCATTCGGTTGCATCTATAGCAAGGTCCTACTCCTACCACACTATCAATAATAGGAGCAAGAATAGGGGGCCACACAAACCTCTCATGGTGTGTTGTTTCTTGATTCTCCGTCTTCTTGTTGTTCACCGCCCAAGCAGAGGATTGTGCCTTCCACCGATCCGCTTCCTCAAGATATGTGGTTCTCTCCCTGAGCATCTCCGTACGATGCGACCACCTATCTTCTCCTCTTCCCCTTCCTCTCTGCTCATCCTCCTCCTTATCCTTCATCACCTCTTTACCTTTATCAAGAGCATCTGGACGTCATCAATCCAGAGTTCCTTGATCGGGTTGCACGATCTCTCTGATTTCTTCCCCATCCTTTGTAATCTCCCGGTGTTGCTTCGGTGTTTTTGACCAGGAAAGGCCGCCTCGACCCCTCTCGATGAAGCCACCACGTAAACCCCTTCTCGCCACCGGTCTTCCCCAAATACCTTGCCCTCCCCGATCCGCCATCGTCTTGCCTATACGCGAGATCAAGGGAATTCCAGCAAATAAGGATTTCACCACCACCGCGAAAGTCTTCGATCCGAAGATCGTGGTGGATCTAGGGTTTCCCGAAGGAGAGGGAGAGGAAGAAAAGTTGCAACTCACCGAGGATTCTTTCATGTGCACCCAAATGTGATGAAAAGCTTGGTTTAGCCCCATCACCAGGGGTAGAAAAGACCTCCTACTGTGCTCCACGTCTCCCCCATGTGAGATTGGGTGCAAAGTAGAGAAGGAACCCATGGTTTTGTCACCAACGCCACGGCTTCGTGTGTCCCTCGTACCGAGAGGACGAGACGTCAGCAACGCCACTTTTTTGAAAACGTACAACACGAACTCACACCTACTCACACCCAACACACACACACCACACTCACACACACGCGTGCGTGTTCGGTGATCACACAAGAACCTGAAAAAGTCCGCGGGCACGAGGAGTCCCACTGAATGTGCACGCGTGCTCCCCGAGATCTAGTCCTAGGTGTACCGGGCCTAGGATTAAAAACCAGAGAAACATGCTTGCGTCGAGCGAAGCTTGAACTCAGGTCAGCAGGCTGCACAGCGGCAGCGCATGCCACTGAACTACGACTCAGTCCGCTTCAGTAACGCCATTTTGTCTGGCAGTACTGTACGTACCTGCATTGCATGTACCCTCTCCTCGAGATTCTTGGCAATTTACCTATGGACTTGAAATATGGTACACAATATTCAGGTTAACATTATCTCCGCATGTATGAAATGATATCGGGCTATGATTTTACGAACACTAACGTATTGATCTAGGGGCTGGCTAGTGTAGGTAAACAACTGATCTGAGATGAATAAAAATTGAGGGTTGACAGTCCTGATCAGGAATAACATAGTCACGAAACATACATTACGCGAACAAGAAAATGAGAGAAATTGCAGCACGCGTTTGCGTTGCGCACGAGCTAAACCTAGGCACAATCGCCGGATTTTATTCCTCATCACTGCTACGGATCGGGACTTCCCAAGCGGCTCGTAAGTCCTGTGCAAGCGGTTTTAGAACCGCTTGCAGGCAACCGCTAGTGATGCCCCTCTGCAAGCGGTTCGTAGGGCGATGGCGCGGGCGGGCTGGTAGGCCAGTGGGTTCTCTCTGCAAGCGGTTGGAGGCACGAACCGCTTGTAGAGAGGCATCTCCACAAGCGGTTCAAAAACCGCTTGCGCAGACGTGCAGTACGTTTACCACCTGGTTCATTTCGGGGCGGCGCAAATAGATATTTAAATATATATTTCGGTAGGAGATTTTTTATTTGTCGTTTAAATTTAAATACATATAGGATGAGCATATAATTAGCGATCAAACAAGCTTAAATATATTAGATAATACATGTAATAATGTACACTTTATATGCACCGGCCAAATTTACAAAGTTTATAATTAATATACATTGTGCAAAATGGACAAAACAGTTCATTCTTTCTTGCAGTACTCTTCTTGACACTCTTTGACGACGTAGAAGTCGTCCCTAGTTCGTCCGTGTTGGAATATGGATCTCGATAATGGAACTCGCCCTGGGGGTTAATGACCTCATCGAGAATGAAGCCGAATAGTTGTTCTCGTAATGCGAGCACCCGATGATGTGGTAACACTTCAGTATGTTTATCCATGTCGGGCTGCCAATTCAATTAAAGTGAAAAATAAATAAATACGTGCACCCATAATGTAAATTAATGGAGCACATAAGAACGTTATTAAGTTGTTGCTAGATGCATGGTTGCGTGCATATATATACGAACCTCTTCAGGAGTTTGAGGCTCAAGCTCGCCGTGGCACATCATTTGGATATAGTGGAACACATAGTAGCCACAAAGGTTGTTTCCCGCAGTTTGTTGTTTTACCTATGGTCGATACGAGGCAATTACAGATCAGTAATAATAAGAAATATTAATTGACAAAGGGCAATTACGTCGTTTTAGCGTACCCAGTCGCTTAGCTTGACATCGAATTCCTTCTTAAAACGTCCTTTCTGAATCTCTTGAAAGCTCAGGAACGCCTTGTTAAGGAGGTTAATGATCCACTGGTATTCCTTTTGCGGTTTTCTCCGTGAGTCTTGGACGATGATCATGCTTTGGTCAAGCTTTATGATTATAAGGATCCAGTGGAACCTATTTATATATTGCAACAGTTATGAAATGTAATTAAACAATATATAGTGTGCCATCAGGTGCCTTAAGCAATGTAAGAACGAGATGTTAGTGAGGACATCAGCACGTACTTAAAGTTGAATGGCAGAAGTATGTATTGCTTGTAGTATTGTTGTACTAGTGCATGTACAACGTAGTCGTGGATTTCCTTTGGTTTTCCAGGGTATTGCCCGACTTCCTCGTTGACCAACCAAGGGTCAAGGAAGCCAATCGAGTTCGGCTTCTGCTTTCTAAGTCTTTGTATCTCCATTCTACAGAAAATAGGTTAATTGAGTTAATTAATTAGGGTTCTCGGCAAGCAGCATGTATAGATATATATATATACATCTTGTGGAGTCGACACTCACAGGCACCAGCAGGTCATGAAGGACACGTTGACGGCGTCTGCATGGTACACATTGTACCAGTCTTCAAATTCAAGATTTATCAATTGATCATTCCCTCGATGTAAATGTTCTTCTTGAAACGAGACGCAGCAATGAGCATATCCCCTGGCGGACCTGTGTTCGTACCATTCATGCGCGCGTCGCATCTTGACCGGTAGTTTTCGTATGTCCTTAGGGTCTAGCAACGGCTGGCCCAGCTTAAATGGCCACCTGACTTGTGCCGTTGGAAGATCATCAGTTATTCCACGGGCGGCATCTATGTTATCAAGGCCAGCTTCCCTCATGAAGTCATACTCCATCTGTAGACGTTTTGCCTCCTCCTGTTCTTCCTTGCTCATGTATGTGCCCGGAGGTTGTTTACTCTTGAAGACGTGCTTTCTGATAGTTCTTTGGTAGTCGGTACAGAGAGGCGGTCGGTGCTGACTAGTTGTCGCGAAGAAGTCCGCGATCTTTGAATCAATTCGTTCCTTTGGCGGTGGATTTGTTTTAGCTTTATACCCCTCTATCCATGCGTCCACAGCTTTCTTCGACTCGCTCTTTAGCTCCTCAGACGTCATCTCATAAGGTGTTTTTCCAGGTTCCTTCATTCTCTGTCTGAATGGGAAACCGGCCGCCCTGCTGCTTGTTGTCGTTCTAGCTGCAGGAATGCTCCTTTTGCTAGCAAGCTTCTTACTGGGGGGAGATGCCGGCTCCGTTGTTTCTCTCGGAGGCTGCTGCTTCCTTTTGCTTTGAGGGGCTGGCGGCGGTGTTGGGCTTCTGCGCATAGCGCTAGCGGGTGGTGGAGTGCTTTGTCTCACCGGCGAGGCGTTGCGTGGTGGCGTGGCCTGTCTTGGTGGAGGAGGTGAGCTCCGTCTCGGTGGAGTGTTCTGTCTCGGTATAGATGTCACCTCCACACCATCAGAAAACACGATGTACTTCTTCCGCCAGAGGATGATGTTATGGACGGCCTCTCCAAGCTTGGTCACATCGTCTCCTCCAGCAATATCGAGCTCCATATCCTCAAATCCGGCCACCACCTCGTCCACCGTGACCTTGGAGTATCCCGCGGGTATAGGGTTACAGTGGAATGTCTGGCCCGACTCCACGGGGAAGGCCAAAGCGTAAGCCACCTTGAGGGTGAGGTTGTGCAGTTGGACGCGTAGCTCACATTGGCGGGGCACGATGATGTCGTCCACGGGATAACGGGCCTGCAATTCATCGGCCGGCACGTTGTTTGACGCGTAGCTGCTTCGCCGACCGGAGCCCGGGGGACTAACCACATCTACTTCCGGAGGCATGACGATAACCCCACCTGGTCTTTGAAGACTGGCGATTGCAGCATGCACTTCCCGCTTTAGCATTTCTGCCATGTTTTCCTTATGCTCCTTGAGCTCCCGTTCGATTTTGCTGACTCTGTTGTGTTCTCTTACTTTTCTTCTTTCCCGGCTCCGGTATGTGGCTTGATCATTTGAGAAGCCAGCCATCCACGGCACCTGCTTGCCAAGTCCTCGTGTCCTTCCTGGATGCTCTGCGTTCCCGAGTGCGTACGTAAGCTCGTCATTCTCCCTGTCTACCACCAAGGAACCTGCACGTTGCTTCTCGATGGCTTCCACAATCCTTTCTTTCACGGGTTGCACTTGTGGTGCCATCTCCAGCTTGCCATCATCCTTCAGCCTCCCTCCGTGGCCCAAGGTCCAGTTGCGTGGGCGGAGCTCCCAGTCTTCTGTTTCAGGTACTATACCCTTTTTTCTAAGCTCTTCTTCCTGCTTCTCCCATTTTGGCATAGCCTTGATGTAACCGGCCTCGGTGGCTTCTACGGCCTCACCGGCTTCCTCATCGGCCTCGGTGGCTTCTACGGCCTCACCGGCTGCCGCAGGTTCAACTCTGTCATCCGGACCAGTCCCAAACATCTCCATCAAAAATTCTTCATCACCAATCCCTCCGCTCGCCATTGTAACAAATAAAAGCACTGAAAATACAAGTGCATCCTCACATAAGGCCTACTTGCAAGTTTTAACTAACATGTGAAGCTAAATCGGATAGTGAAGCTAACGACCCTACAAACATTATATAAGCAGAGATGCTTAATGATCATTTTGAGAAAATCAAATAAGCACTGCAATGCTTTAGGTCACAGAACAAACAATTCAATAAATCATCTAATTTGTAAATATGCATGATACTTGTCTTGAGAATCTGAACAATGTATACATAACTCATTACAGAATTTTTCGCAATGCTTTAGTTACTGACATTATATTAACAAAGATAAGCAATGCTGCAGGCAAATAGAGGCTAGAGCAATGCTGTATGTGAAATAGGTCAGGAATTAACAGGTGACACGGGCGGCGGCGTCGTCGGAGGGAGTTGTAACGGCAACGACGTCGGAGGGGGTTGTTGTGGGCGACGGCGACTTCACTGGAGCGTCGTCGGAGGATGTAGGCGGCGGTGACACGGACGGAGGTGTCGGAGAGGTTGTAGGGCGCGGTGACACGGGCGGCGGCGTCGTCGGAGGGGGTTGTCGGCGGGGGCGACACGAGCGGCGGCGACGTCGGTGGGTCGTAGTGGGCGGCGACACGGGCGGCGGCGATGTCACGGCGCGTCGTCCGAGGGTATGTAGTCGGCGGCGACAGGGACGGTGGCGTCGGAGGGGTTGTACGCGGCGGCGAATCCGGTGGCGGCGGTGTCGACCTAGGGTTAATTTGGCGCGGTTTAGGGTGAGTGTTTGAAGAATTGGGGGGAAACGGACATATAGGAGCATCAATCCCGATTGAGTCCAACAACCGGGATTACTTCTACCATCAATCCCGGTTGAAACCCCCAACCGGGAGTAAAAGGTTACTGACGTCCGAGCCTGGCAAAACTGCATTGTGCCTTCAGGCCTTCACTCCCGGTTGGAGGTTTAAACCGGGAGTAATGGTCCTATTTTTCCAGAAAAAATTGTGGTTGTAGGGGGCAGAAGCGGGGCTCGAACCGCGGCGGCACAGTGAGCCCGCGCTTTCGCGTCGCGCTACTAACCAGTTGGACGCTATACGCTTGTCGATGTATTGGGGGGAGATCGATGAAGCGATGTAGATGAAGGCATCATTGTAGAAACAGGTTTGATCATATCTATGCCGAACATGGTCTCATCATTCTTCCTTTCTTGAATTGGAGTCGTCCTCGACTCCGTCGTAGTCTCCTACAAATTGTTAGTACCAGCAGGGAGCAGAGCAATATGCATATCTTTTGTAATCAAATCATTAGAGCAAGAATCATTCTCATCCACGTACTCCCTTTCTTGAAAATTAGCATGTATCTTGCAAATTGAACTAGAGAAACTTGACATTACATGATTAGTGATATTGCGATCATCTAATTCAACACATGGTTTCATAGCAAATGATTGTTTCAGATTTGTACAGATATAAGCTGTATTTATCATGTAATCTTCTTTATCATTATGTTTGCCGATAACATGAAAAGTGTTTTGTGATAACCTTGGCAAATCTGATTTTAAGAAAATTTTCTCCTTTAAACTATTTAGATCACACAGAACATCAAATTCAATGTAACCTAAAGTATTTAAAGAAAACAAAAGTTTTAGCTCATCTTTTTCGCTAGCATAGTGAATAACATGTTTATTTTCAGCACAAGCATATGTAGATGTAACACGTTCATTCACTAGTTGTGACATGGATATAAGTGAAGCATTATCGCACAACTCTTCTTTATCACAAGATGTAGTACGTAAATCATCTTGTAACAAAGAAAATTCAGTAACAGGTTCCACTAAATGTTACTCTATGGTAGCATGGGTAGTGGACAAATTGAACATATCAAAATCGTTTTCACCTTGTGCAAGGATGACACATTTTGTATTACATTTTAAATTCTCTTCAGCTGTCGTACGTGTACTTACCTCTTTGCTTACACATAAGAGATCACTGGCCACTTTCTTCTCTTTGTTCTCTACTTGATCATCGTCTTGATGATGCTTATTTTCCTGCATTGTGTTCGCTACAAGAAGAGGTGCAACAGCGGAGCCTCAAGTGAAGCTAATATTTCATTGAAAGATTTCTTTGCAAGCATAGTTTGAGCTTTACTGACACAATGAAGCAATTCTAAAAAAGAATTATATGTTTCATCAACAATAATATTCTGAATATCCTTGTTAAGCCCACAAAAGAACCTATTTTGAGTATCCTTTTCACATTCTTCTAAACCACAACGCAATAAACAAGTTCGCAGTTCATGATAATATTCTTTTAAAAGTTTTACTCCCTTGTTCTAAGCTTTGAAGTTTATTAAAAAAAATGCTCGGCATAATATTCAGGAACAAATTTAAATCTCAAAAGTTTTTTCATTCCATTTCAATTTGTAGGTTTGCTCTCTTTTTTACAAACATGCTTCCACAAAATTAAAGCATAATCAGTAAACGCACTAGCGGCAAAAGTAATCTTTTCATGTTCAGACAAAGCATGCATTCCAAATTGTTTGTCTACCGCCATTTCCCAATCAATATATGCATCCGGATCAAATTTTCCAGCAAATGGAGGCAATACAAATTTGATTTTACCTTGTTTATTAGTAGGAGATGAAGCGCTGGTGTTGTTGATGTCATGATTCTTTTTGGACCGTTGTAAACTCGCATGGAACACGCGATCCAAAGATGTCAAGCGTTTCTTGTCACATTGTGTGAAGAGACCTGTCATTGTTAGTAGCCAACAAGGATAAACACAAACATATGTAGTCCCCTATCAACTACTAGGATGTGGCTAAGCACGTCGCTCGCACTCAACTCGTTCTATCAAGTTCTTACTAAATCTTACCAGGCTGAACAGGAGGTGTCGGCAACCGGCAAGATAACAACTCTCGGAGATATGATGTATCGATGCCAGCCGCTGGTACCTGGTTGGTCGTAGTTTCTGTGGAGCTATAGGTGGCTGAGAGTAATATCAAGGAACAGCTAGAAGCACATTAGTCAAAGCAAGTTAAATAATCGTTTCACGACGGTACAGTGCTAGTCTAGGCCTAACCGTACTAGAGACGCGAGCCGGGACACAAACGTCGTCACGAGAATTCAACTAGCACACTTCAAAACAAGCTCCTTTTTTTCACTTCCTTTTCTTTAGTGCGGCTCTTTGATATGTACTTGCCTTTTCTCTTTTTTTTTGGGTGCCCTTTTTTTCACTAGCCTCTATCTTTTCTTTGCACCTTTAAGATTGGACAGCACGGGCTGCGAGCATCGGACATAATTATGGGTTGCAAAAACTCAGAATCTGAGAAACACTTCTTTACCAAAATTGTAGACAATCTTCTAAGCTTTCCAACATGTATAAGAACCCCCAATTCCAATAACAGACGTGTATGTTAAGCCTGATTTTCTGAATCAGTCCAAATCTGCACTTCCAAATATGGTAAGTATTTATCTGAAATTTTACACCCAGAAGATGCCCGAATCAGATCTTGAGTTGAATACCAAAGTTGTAGAGCACGACTGCCCCTTTCCAAAGAGTGCAAGAACACACCAATCCGAGTTCGTATGTGGATTTTCTGGCCAAAACACCGAACTGGACAGAATATGGAATCTGAAACCGACTTGGACCCAATTTGAAACCGACTTCAACTCCGTGGAAATTGACTCTAACTCAGAGATAAAAGTGATTCTGATTTGAAGATGGAACCTACTCTGATTCAAAATTGAACCTTACTTTGATTTGAGGACAAAACTGACTCGGATTTGAAGACGAAACCAACTGTGACGCAAAACGTGACATGAACTCGAAACTCTAAACGAGAAGACACTAAAACCAGCACACGACGTGACGATGCAACGAAAACTCAACAAACAAGGACTATGTGATAAAAGCAAGAGGCTCGAATTGGCTTGGACAAAAGGATTCTTTTTTTGTGGCAATTTTCTGGACTCTAGGTAAAACAAAAACAACGAACAAGAAATCTCTCACCGATCAACCTGGCGCTCTGATACCAAATTGATAGGGGCAGGGGTCCCGATCTTTCGACGAGAGGAGGATAACTATCGATTGGGTAGGAGTCGATGTTGGCGGCCCGACTACAACCGTCCAGGACGTTGCGCCTTAGCGATCGGTACACCAAATCCAGATGGTTATTGACCTCGCCAGAGCGTGATCAACCAGACCACGAAGGCCCTTGATCCTGCAAGCAATCGAAGAACTAGCAAGAACAAGATGAACAAGCAACTCACTTGCAGATATGCATTAAGATCTCATAGAAATTATCACAAAGGTGGTGTTCTGTAACGATAAACAGGCGACAGACACGCACGAATACCGGTATGTAGCAAAGGCTAAAACATATCTAAACAAAACCCAAGTTACATATGAGGGGTGGCCATCTATTTATAGGCTATTTAGGTCGGTTTGCTACAGTGATCCATTGGGAAGATCTCATCGTAGGCTTCTTCGTGGATACGAAGAACGTCCAAAACGGAGTTTGTATGCGACCTGGGCGTCCGTTTGAATGCAGGCTGCATGTTGATAGCCGAACCGGAGTAGAATTCGAGTTTGGCTTGTAGTTTGGTTTTTTCTTGTGAGCCTCCCTTTGACCGACGTGACTTGTATGCGTTGTAGATATGATAGAGGTAGAGATACACCTTCTTGAATACGCCATCACATATAGAAGGCGGCCAAGGTGGTGGCTTAACTGCTGGAGGTGACGACGCCAAATCCATTGGCCAACTGTGTGATCGTCCTGGCCGAGGTGGAGATCGATGAAGCGATGTAGATGAAAGCATCATTGTAGAAACAGGCTTGATCATATCTATGCCGAACATGGTCTCATCAATCACTTCCACACTACCACAAAACTAGCCTTTTACCGGCCCATCTGCCCCGGTTGGACATGGGATGGGGAGTTACAACAGTCACAATTCAACGGATTCTGAACCAGGGCAACACAATATGGGTTGGAAGCACCAATCTTTACTGATGTGCCACCATCAGTACCGGTTCGTATTACGAACTGGTGAAGGCCAACTGCCTCGGGGAATCATTAGTATTGGTTCATTCCTCGAACCGGGACTAACATGCCCTATTTGATCTTCTTCCTCCTCATTATTTTCTTCTGTCGGATTGGATAGTGCAACGTTGGCCATGTAAATGAAGGGAGCAGAAGTGCTGCCCAAATTTCAATTTTGTCCATTTTACTGCAAGCCAAGTTAACCAAGGTTAGTAACATTGTTCCTCACTATATTTGTTGTTAAATGAAGCTTCTTCTTTACTTGAAATACGATGAAAATCTTATCTTTTCCTATTATTGATAAAAATTATGAATATAGAGATCTAGCTCGACCCCTTCAAGTAGGATGCAAAAACTTATTGAGTAAGCTTGGAATTTTTTTAAATTATGATGTACCTGACATCGAAGGTGTGGATCTAGCTCAAATTTAGGATTTAGTTCCATCGATCGATGGAAAATTTTGAATTCTACTCGTTGATTGACCAATGCTTTTAGTAGGTTGCCAAAACTTCTTGTCCAGGCTTGGATTTTGCTTAGATTACGATGTAGCTCCCATTGAAAGTGTGAACCTATCTCAAATTTAGATTCTAGTTCCATCAATTGATGAGGAATTTTGAAATCTAGACTTTGATCGACCAATGCTTTTAGTAGGATGGAAACACTTCTCTTGTAAGCTTGATTTTGCTCAAACTTGTCGAGCAGGAATATCGGAGCAAATAAGCATTTTATAGAAAAAGTTTGTAATGAAATATAGTCCTTTAAAAATATGTAATGAAATAAAGACATTTAAAAATATAGTTCTCATTTTAAAATATAGTTGTCCTAAAATTAAATTTGTCCATATAAAATTTTAAATAATTTGTAAATAAATTGAATATTAGTTCGAATTAGATTTTGGGAAATGTTCAATGATTCATTATTGGAAAATAAGTTATCAGTTACCTTAATGTAACATAATGTAGATATACCAACGATTAATGTACATGGACTGATGCTCCGAGAGTTCTTGCAAGGTTTGCAAACTTTTGTTTGTGTGGCCAATGCATATACGACGACATGCTACATATGTTGTCAATGCATAGACTGCAAAAATGAGAAGGAGTAGGCAAAATCCATCCACCTTCACTTCCATTTGCTCGCAAGAGGTTTCATATCAAAATATACTTGCTAGACCAAGCATAGTGAAGAAGAGATTATACAGGAAGACGATGAAGAAGAGGTCGACAACAATATCCTGAACGATTGACAACACGGTTCTTTCGAAGATACATTGGGGGAGTTTGGCAATGATAACCCAGAACAAATGTTGTGTGATGGAGTGGAAGAATACATCAATGCAAGATATTATGAAAAGTTCAAATGCCTATGGGAGGACCACAGAATACCGTTGTACCCAAACTGCCTACAAGGTCATAAAAAATTGCGTACATTGCAAGAACTACTGCAATGGAAGGCGATCAATGGATTACCTGATATGGGGTTATGTGCTGGATCCAAACTCAATGGTAACACAGAACAAGGGATTATACAGGTTTAGGCCCTCACGGAGCAGGTAATACCCTAGTACTGTGTTCTGGGATTATGATCTCGCATATTCCGTTGTATGTTGGGATGTGGGGATGATGTATGTCGAACCAGGGTCCCCTGCCTGACTTATATAGTGGCGAGGCAGGGTTACAAGGTAGAGTTGTGGTAGGTCACGAGGTAGAATTCCTATTTTTATCCTTCCTTCCTGGACACGTAGTTATCCAGGATTACAATCACGCCTTCCCTATTCGGGATAGGCTTCTATATATGTCCTGTCTTGCCGTGCAAGGCAATACATGACTTGTGCTATACATGTTAATATATGGTCTGCTCGACCCACCCCCTGTTAGGTGATCTTCATGGCCCTCTGCAGATACCCAGGGTCCGTATATCCCATAGGATTCGATTAGTAGTTATGCCTCATGAAAAAAGTTGCTTCAAGAGGGTAACACGCTACTTAAAACTATGTACAATGCTAGGCAAGTTGTCTGCTCTCAACATTCCTGTAGGTGACGGGACTACGAAGCTAGGAGAATCAGTTACAATTTCATCATGTGGCGCAAACGGTTAATAATTTTTTGAGATAACGTGAACCATGGCAGAAGAAGCACAACTCCTCCAACACCTACCGCATGCATAAGCAATGAAACTCTAGTGTCACCTCCATCACCTCCACCTGCAACGAAGATGATGCCCCCAAAAGAAGCCCGTCTCCTCCACCACCCTCGCATGGAACTCCATCTCAAACATCGGCCAAGACAAGCCCGCCTACTCACATAGAAGCTCCCACGAAGGTGCCGGCCAAGACGAGCCAGCTTGCTTGGCCAACAGCTCCTAAGAAGATAGGGTCCACCCAATCCAAGATGTCGGATCTGCTTCTGAAGCGGGTGTACAATAGGACCGCTGAGGAGATTGAGAAGAAGCCATGGGTTCTAAAACTATCGCCGGCTTGTGTTTGTGGCCTGTATATGCATCATGCCATGCCTTCTGGAAGTTCCTCCAAACCCAATGCATGTAGTTAATGCTCTCTAGCATCCCTGGGAAGCCACACATCTTACCAATGGCAAGCAAATGATTAGTGTCCTCCTAGGTTGCGGCCCGGAGGTATTCATCTTCAAAACGACCACAACCGCAAACTACAAACCTTTGTAAAGCTTCTCTAGTCGTGCTTGATCCAATGCATATGTACTCACCAATGGCGTTTGCAAAACCCCCATATGCGAGTTGACGCATTGCAGCAATCATCTTCTGGAGTGAAGCCAATCCAAGCTTCCCAATCGCATCCCTCTTCTGCTTAAAACAAGGGTACTTCATTCCAGCTGCCTCCATAATCCATAGAAATAGTCTCCGACTCATCCTAAATTTGTATAAACAATAAGGTGTAGAGAAAATGTCACTACATTCGTTTGTGTCCAAAAAGAAAATAATATGACAAAGACATTACCTATGCCTCAATAATGTATGGTCATACATAGGCGAATTAGAGAAGTAATCATTGAAAAGCCTCATAGACCCCTCAGTGTTAACCTCAGTTGATAACATTGTGACCAGGAACAGAACCCCTATGACGAGGCTTGCTTGCCTGCGGAGCGAGAGACTCCTCCTCCAATGCTATATTGAAGACGACTTCTTCCTCCTCTCATCATCACTTGAAAGAAGGCTTTGCCAGCCATAGCTCGATTTGAAAGGCTCCCAACTCATATTGAGGTTTGTTGTGTTCTCTTACCCCAGATATTTATATGCAATGAAGATTTAGCTTCTACCAGAAGGGACCCTCTCTACCCAGGTCCCTAGCAGGGGAAACTTCTCGAGAAAGTTAGGTCCTTCTCGAGGAAGCTTGCTTCCTAACGAAGCAACGCAATTGAGTACTAGCTTCGATCATAAAAATAAGTCGTCGTTGACTTTTGAACACACATTTAACCATTCGTCTTATTCAAAAAATTAGTGCAAACATGCGTAAATATAAAACATGCTTAAAGTACGTTCAATGATAAACAAATCATAACAAAATATATCATAACTTACGTAGTTTTTTTAATAAGACGAACGGTTAAAGACGTGACCCAAAGTCCACAATAACTTGTTTTATGACCAAAGGGAGTATAATAATATGTAATTAAACTAAGCTCACAAAAAAATTATGTGCTTTAAAAATATGTTGTCGTAGATAATACGTATATATACTATAAATTTTCATGATATTCTATTTTTCCCCTCTTCAAAAATATCAACATACAACGCTCACTATGCAAATTATAGGTATGCATCAAATTATTTTTATGTATGTAATCATTTGTCAATTAGAAAATCCGATGTCGTAGTTTGTACACATACGCTCGTATATATATAAAAGATATATACATCTGGTAAATGAAACGGTGGTTGGGATGGTGGTTTAAAATAATATATAATTAGAAAGAAAGGAAATAGAGAAGAAAATGTCGTTGGAGCGCATAAATTCTATCAAACTGGATACTTGATCCAAATTTGCTTTTGAGCCCAGCCAATGTATGAGACTGGCCTAGGCATGCATAACAGACTGGCCCAACTGGCCACTCGCTGACTAAACGTGCCCCACCTATCAGCAGGAGAACGTTTGTTGTCAGCCTTATAACCCCAACAACAAAACTGCGCATAGAGCAGTGGTGAAGTGGCAGGCGATGATAGTACTAATCTGTGTTGTCGGTTACATGCAGACCGACGACATTGACAGTATTTGTGCCGTCAGTGTTCAATTCCCCACCAACACCATCAACATCTTCAATAATATCATTTACACCATTTATTTGGTGTGCACCATGTCGCATAATATCACACAATGGCTTTTTAATAATTTTAATATGAAGTATATCCAATCCAAATCATCCTATGATGTTTGGAAATTTTCACCAAATAATATTTATAATGAATTACTAACGAAAAAACAGAATTTGTAGAAAAATCATTGTCGGCGGGGTTAGTGAGGCCAACGACACATTTATTAAAACCCGTGGGTTCAAACCTTGGTCGCCCAAGGAAACACGCACGGGATCGAGTGTTGTAAGTCAGTAGTTTAAGTTGTTTCATCGATTATATATGGTAAACAATGTTTTTATCCATTATCTTTCAACACTGCGTTGCGAGGTGGGACACACAGGCTAGTCCTCAGGTCACCCATCAGGTGGGCCCCACAAGGAGAGGGGACCCACATGGCATGGTGGGGCTGAGTGGTCTATTGGTAAGCCAACAACACAGATGGCTCCACGACACGTAGCGTTCAAGTGGGTCCCACATGGTAGAGAGATAACTCTGCAGGTCTATGCCATCGGCCTCACTATACCCGATGACACAGCCTGTGTAGATCAACGCACGAATAGATCTTATCCTTCACAACGATCAACATTGCACTCATTTCAAACATTTGGCATCACATGTTGGGCATGAACAGCACAAAGCACACCACATAAATCAGATCGATAACATGTTCGTAGATCATTGCATTACACACACACTTATAGGAAAACAGAATGAGATTTCATAGAACCAGTGCTCCTTGCTTTGTTGCCGTCGGATTCATACAAGATTCGTGTTTATCAAATATATATAGAAATAATACATAAGGCTCTTGGAAGCCTAGACTCCACCTTTATCAGCCGTCCATTTTTCTTCGTCGAATGAATTAGTAGATTAAATGGGTATACCCGTTATAACCATATTGTATATCACTTTCACATTTGAATCCATGGCAATCATTAATCCCTTAATTACCTTTCAATGCTAATTATGAACGATGCAATGGTGCTGTTAACGTGTATATAAACACTCGAATACCGCAAATCCAATTGTGATTTCAATTTTTTTGTTTGACAAACCCGGTCTCTCCATTCCATTCCTCGTTGCAGTCACCATTGCTCCTCACAAGAGTGACAAATCAATTCCATGCGACGATGTTGGTTCTGCTCGTGCAGTACTGGAAGAGTGAAATCAATTCCATGGCCCGGTTCCTCCTCACTCTTCCTCTGATGAGCTCCAACGACCTTTATTGATGTTCTTCCGGTACTAGAGGCCGACACATCTACGGCGCCGCCTGCTTCTTCAAGTATGTGCGCAATACATCGCGTCACAGTGCGCGTCCAGCGGTGCCATTGGCATTGCGACATCAACGGGGCTACACCGAGCCACGCCGCCGCCGTTGCTCAGGTGTTGTGAGATCCTAATAAAAATTTATTAGGTGTCTCAAGTTTTTCCAAATAAAGCAAAGGTAACGCTACATAAATTTCAACTTAACTCAGCTTTAGATGCCCATGGGCCGATTTAACCTTTAATCAGAGCCCATAGTAGCCCGTTTAGCACTTTCGGCCCGTTTAAGGGAGATTAACAGCCCCCACGCCCACACCACCATAAACACCTCCCTCTACTGTTCACCGCCGCCATTCCCTTTCCTCCCCAAACCCTAAACTCTACAGCTCAAGACCGCTCTCCCGAGTGTGTTTCTCGAGGTAAACCTTTTGTTCCCATGGTTAATTCTATGTGTAGGTGGCACCAGTAGATAGATCTTGTTGAGACAGGCCAATTGCATAAGCGGATCGCCCAATTTGGTGTTGTTTTGCGTCATGTAGAGCTCGCCGTAGTAAGCATCTTCCACGGCCGCCTCTGAACCTTGCCGTTCACTCCGCCGGCGCGGATCACGCGCCCAACCAGTAGTCGCCACGTCGCTCCCGGTCGCCTCGACAGCTGGTGCGAATCACGTGCCCAACCAGTAGCACACACGCCTCGACAGTCGCCGCGCGACGCGCGTTTGTCGCGCGGCGTTCCAGCGGGGCCAGCTTTGCGCGTCCGCTAGGACCGCGCTGACAATGCCGCCAATCACGCTAAGACACGCTCCCGCGTGGGGCCCACTTACCACGTCCGTTCCTAATAGCGCCATCGCCCAATTGCCCAGCGACGCGTGTAGCCGTGGGACCACCGCTGTTGCCCTGTTTACCCCGTACCAGATCCAGCCGCAGTCGCTGACACGCGGGCCCAGGCAATCCAGCCGCACCAGTCTAGTTTTATTGAAAAAAATGCAGACAACACGTATGTGAAAAATACGTTCATTATTGTAAATTGGACGACATATTATTGTAATTTTTATCAGCACATTATTGTAAAGTTCATTATTGTAAATTTAATATAATTTGCACTAAGCAACATCCTATAGTAATTACATTCCTTGTGAGTTATAGTCAATGTTGCTTCCCAATTATAGTAAATCATTTAATATTAAAAAATGGTTTGCTCGGACAAATAGGTTTTAGTATTTTTTTTGTATTATAGTAAACTGAAGTAATAATTATAGTAAACAAAAAATTATATCGCAAGACCGGTCTAGTTTTGTTGAAAAAATGCAAACAACACGTATGTGAAAATGGTTTGTCCATCGGAGCTCGCAATCTATGGGAAAAGTAGAAATAAGAAGAGAAATGTGCGTAATTAATGCCCTATATGCTTGCACCAGGGAAGCAATGTAACCAAATTTTTATCAGCGTTTACTATAATTCGACTGCAAGTTTATAATAATATATACGCAAGTTTACTATAACTTCAGTGACAGAACTTGAGTGCATAGAGAGGGTGAGAGCCGCCTTTGGGGAGGATGGTGCGCACGTGGGAGGGTGGGAGGCGCCTTTTGGGAGAAGGGGGAGGGTGGAAGGACACATGTCAAGTTTTAAACATGGGAGTACTTTAGCTAAAGTACTCCAAGAAGCACTATAGCTCCTCTACTCTTAGGAGTACGGATCTCTCCGTACTCCTGACGAGTTTTCAAAATCCGAGACGCCTAACAACCGATCCGAACCGTTGATCTTGTTCGTCTCACTAAAACGTAGCCAGTGACCACGCACTTCATATTTTTTAAAAAATTCATTTACTATTTGTTTCCTATTTTCAAAAATTGACCTTCCAATTAGTCATGGTGCGCTCAAAAAAGCTGATTTTTAAAAATAAAAACAAATAGTAAATAAATTAAAAAAATATGGAACATAGTCAGTGGCTACGTTTTAGTGAGATGAACAAGTTCAATGTTCGGATCGGTTGTTAGGCATCTCGGATTTTAAAAACTCGTCAGGAGTACGGAGAAATTCGTACTCCCGAGAGTATGCTAGCCTTCCTCTCTCTCTCTCTCTCTGTCTCTCTCAGTAGTACGGATCTTTCCGTAATCCCAACGAGTTTTCAAAATTCTTGATGCCTAACAACCGATCCAGACCATTAATCTTTTTCGTCTCACTACAACATAGCCAATAACCAAGTTTTATATATTTTTGAATTTATTTACTATTTTAAAAAATCAACCTTCTAATTAGTCATGATGTGTCGAAAAAACCTGATTTATAAAATAGAAAATAAATTGTAATCAAATTCAAAAAATATGAAACTTGATCACTGGCTACGTTTTAGTGAAACGAACAAGATCAATGGGTCGGATAGGTTGTTAGGCATTTCGGATTTTGAAAACTTGTCGAGAGTACGGAGAGATCCGTACTAAGTACACTAGCTTTCCTGTCTCTCTATATATATAGAGTACGGATGCCAACATACTCCCGACGAGTGTTTGCAATTTGAGTTTATTATCGACCAATATGAACCATTGATCTTCTTCGTCTCATTAAAATGTAAATCCCAATGAAGTTTCGTAATTTTTTGAATTTTTTACTTTTTTATATTTTTTAAAATCATCCATCCAATTAGTCATGGTGCGTCAAAAAAAGCTGATTTTCAAAAATAGGAAACAAATTTAAAAAATATGAACTTGGTCATTGGGTACGTTACAGTGGGACGAACAAGATCAACTCTTCGGATCGGTTGTTAGGCATCTCGAATTTCAAAAAATTCACTACTAGGGAACAAGTTTTCTCAAGCGGTTCAAAAAAAAGGATCAAACTTCTACAAGCGGTTTAATACCTCAAAACTGTCTCAAGCCAGAAAATGACCTCTAGAAGCGGTTGGGGACACGATCCGCTTCTAAAGACCTAAAATCCTAAGCGGTTTGTGTCCCCAACCGCTGCTATACCTCTACAAGCGGTTGGGAACACGAACCGCTTAGGATGCTTGGCTTTACAAGCGGTTTAATAGCCCCAACCGCTTCTAGAGACCCATTTTTCGAATAGATAAAAGGAAAGCTTCCCCCATTCTGTCAGATAACGCGCGTGGGTTGGTTGGCTAGCTGGGTGAGGTGTGAGTCAAGAGGTCCTGGGTTCAAATCCCATCTCCCCCAATATTTATTTGCATTTTTACATTCTATTACAAGCGGTTCAGAGAACCGCTTGTGATGCTCCGCGAGGCATCAGTCGCGGTTGCTTACAAGCGGTTTTAAAACCACTTGTAGGGGGCTTACCAACCGCTTGGGAAGCCTTTTTCCCTGGTAGTGATTGTCGGGAGTATATATATATAGTAAAAGTAGTTGTGTTTCATAGAGTCTGCTCCGTACCTTGTTTGAAAATAATTAAATGTGCAGTTATTGCATTCACAAATTTGAATGGTAAATAACAATGTTGTTGTGCATGTGTTAACTTTGTGTGCACGGATTTTGGACGAATCCAACGGCATGGAAGCATGGAGCACTGACTGCATGGAGTCCCATTCCCATATATGTAAAGCTCATTAGAGCACGACATCAGGGCCGAAATTCCATAAGTATACATACGATCACACATTGATCAATCGAATAACTAATATATGTCCTAGCAAGTTAATTAATTGGGGGAAGTGACGCCGAGCTCGTCTCTAGTGGCCTAATCCTCATCTTCGGCGAGGTCCTCCCGCCGATGCTCCTCATGGCAGGCCAGCAGGGCACCGCCATTCCTCGCCGTGAGAATCGAATGTGGAGCCCAATAGACTATCTGTAGTCGGGAGGCGCCTAGCCCAGGCAGTATCATCCAAACAAATTTTGAAATAACTCAAATTTGCAAAGAACTCAAATATAAAAAGAAACAAATCCAAACAACAACTTCATTTTTACCTCCCCTAGCGGGAGCGGCGGCAACAGCTGGTGCATGGCACAGCTCTATGCAGGTGGAAGGTGTTCGTGGCTGTGCTGGTAGTAAGGCGAGGAGGTCCCCCCAGGTGGCCACCATTCCCATGCTTGCTGGTAGCGAACCGACGCGTGGTGGTGGTGGATGGAACAGCGCGGTGGCGGCGGATTGCCACCTCCTGAAATGGAGGTGGCGGCGTTGACGGCAGTGGCGGTGCCGACGGTAGCAGCGGCAGGGTGCACCCCCATTCGGCAGGCCTTGTGGCAGCGTAGCATCTCACGGTGGCGAAGGCGAGAATGGGGTGAGAGAAGGCGAGAATGGGGTGAGAGAAGGCGAGACGATATTGGTGTGGAGGAGAGAAGGGAAGAAGATACAGCGGATGGAGCTCTGTAAGAGAGAAGGGCCAAGGGAACCATTAAACAAGCACCTGATTCCAGTGTGAACTGCAAAATCTGAGGACTTGCAAAATTCAAATGAGAAATCAATAAATGTGAAACCTCAATGGAGAGGAAGATACTGATGCGAAATCAACAAACAAAAATAAAATAAATTTATGTGTGAAGAAATCTCGATGAATTGATGTAAAAATCAAGCTCCCATGGGCTTTGTTATTTATTTTAAAGATTGATGCACTTAATTCTCAAATGAAAACTCTCGGTTTTCATGGACCCCATAAAACGATGATTTCCTGGCGTCGACTTCGCTCAAGACTAAGGACATTATTTTCATATTTCTTCTATGTTCTAGGGTGACTTGTTGGCATAACCTAGATGCTTGTGTAAATTTTTCTTTCTGGCTGCAGGTCCCAGGAGCACAATTGAGTCATTAGTTATCTCCGTTTCCGAAGCCTTTCAGAGGGTTTCGAGTCCGGGCTTCTTGTTCTCGAGTTCGTTTTTCGTGGCGCATAAGTTTTTCCACCTCTCCAAATGTCCTTTCTGGCGCCAAATTTTCTCTCTGAAGCCACGTGATCTGCCGAAAATTACCGGTGGGTCTTCTACTGCGCTGTTGAGCAGATGCCCTAGGCCGGACTGTTCGGCCCAAGTTATCTCCTCTCTGGATTGCAAGTTCCATTTTCCAGAAAACACCTGCCTTCGGCCGGACTGTCCGGACCGTTTTGTTCGGACTGTCCGGACCATGTTGTCTCCTTTTGTCTCGAATTTATTTCTTACAGAAAGTGCATGCCTTCGTTCGGATTGTCCGGGAGATATACGGGGGGTTGTTCGGCTTATGGTTTGAATCTGGATCTGAGAAATATTTCTTTAGGGTTCCGAAGTGGGAGTATATATAGGCTTTCCTAGTCAAGAGAGGGGGTGTGAGACTCATCTGCAACTCTAACCACCTTTCCCAAGTATGTGAGCTCTCTCCCATGGATCCTAGCCCTAGGGTTTCCATGTGCATGTGAGAGAAGTGGTGGTGAGGTGAGTTTCCTCTGGATTAGTGCTCCTTAGGACTCCATCGCCGGAAGGAGGATCTTCACCAAGCCGTCTTCATCAAGCTTTCGTCGGTTTCTTATGCCTCCGTGGAACGGGGGTGCCTCCGTGTGTTGGGGAAAGTCCACTGTGTGTCGGTAGTGTCGGGGATAAACTCACGGCCCATTGCCATGTCCCACTCCCTGACGGCCCAATCGAACAACCTCCTAGGGCCTGGCTCCCTGGAAGGTTCTATCAGGCCCATGTGTATCTTGCCGAACAGCTTCCTAGTCGGCACGGTGCGTAATGGCCTAGGATTCGTGTTTGAGTCTGACTCGAACAGGAGTTCTGCACGGCTACGCAAAGACCCGGACGTTGGTTTCCCGGATTGGAGCAGATGTCGTGATCCCCAAGAATTGGAGTATATCTTATCTAGCTTAGGATGTATTTGGCATGTATCGAGTTCGTTACGATCTCGTGGTTAGCCCGGCCTGATTATCCCTTGGTAGGTCGGTTGTTCAACACTATATAAACAAGGCCTCTACGGCGTGTAGAGGGGACCGAAGATTAGCAGGACTTGAAGCCAAGATCATATCACTTCTTGTACACACATAATTTGCTGAGACCTACGTCGAGTTTCCTCCTTGAAATCCTTTTTCATATAAGGAAACTGTCGGGGATAGAATTATGGCCCATTGCCATGGCCCACTCCCTGACGGCCCAATCGAGCAGCCTACCAGGGCCCAGCTCCCTGGAAGGTTCCATCAGGCCCATATGCGTCCTGCCGAACAACTTCTTGATCGGCACGGTGCGTAACGGCATAGGGTTCATGTTTGAGTCCTACTCGAACAAGAGTTCTGCGCGACTACGTGAAGACCCGTGTCGTGACCCCAGTACTTGTAATGGGAATCCAGCATCACGAGTCGATACTAATCCCAGTTTAGTATCTCGTGATGGACAACACGGTGGAATCATCACAGTATATTTAATTAGAGTGAAATAAGAGTAAACCATAGCATTTTATTACAAAAGCAACTGGCATACCAGTTGATAGTCCAATACAGGTTTTAACATTAAGCAAAAACATCAGAGTAATACAATTAAATAACTACGATAAATTCCAAGGTGTCGACCCGAACACCTTAGCTAGTCTTGCGCTTCCTCGATAGGGCCTTCTTGGTCCTGGCCGTAATCTGAATAAAAAAAATATGTCCGCGAGCAATCTAATGAGTACGCGGCTACCCAGCAAGCAGTCCTTAAACATTAATGCAGGGTCAAAGGTGGGTTTAAGGTTATTTTACCCAAAACCTATTTCTAGTCAAATTTTAGTTGATCAGGTCAAATTTTATTATTGTGAATGCATGATCATATAACTCCAGTCTCAAGTTCAACAAAAGGTGTATCCCACACCAGGCCAATCCCAGCCTAATCTAGTCAGGTTTAACTGGCCCTTGCATCAGTCGTAGCCGTTCCGCACACCGCCCGCGCGCGACACGTGGCGACGTCAGCGTCAGCGCTGCGTTGGACCGACAACCACGTGGCGTGACATGTGTCAAGCCACCTGTCACTCCACATCGGCCCCAGACCAAGCCCTGCTGCCACGTGGCATGCCATGTCAGCTGCCACGTGTCATGCCAGGTCACCATCCATGACCCACCGACTGCCACGTGTTGCCACGCCACTGCCACCTGTCGCCACATGTGAAGCCAAGTCACCGCCACGCCAGCACGCACGCATCCGCCTCTGTTCTGTGGGTGCCGCTTGTCAGTCGCTGGGCGACACTGACCTGTGGGCCCCACCTGTCAGCCGCACCGCACCGCACCGGACCGGGCCAATTGGGTCGTGCTAGGCTGGGAGCGCGTGAGAGAGAGAGAGAGAGAGAGAGAGGGAGTTTGGGCGGGCCGGTTCGTTCGGTTCGGCCCAATTTGGGGTTAATTGGTTTTTTTTCAGAAATTTTCTATTTAACCCGAAACTTTTCCGAATTGTTAAGGGAGCTTCGTAACTCTAAATTAGATGATTTTAGAGCCTAAAAATTACATTTTAATCCTAAAAGTTTTCTGCATGTTTAGTAATTATTTTCTCTGTACTGTTTGATGTTGTACTCCCTCCATTATGAAATAGTTGTCGTTTTAGACAACTATTTCAGGATGGAGGGAGTATTACTTTTCCGCTTTCCGCGTAGACGGTAGTTGCGATTGTTGTGCCGAGTGTTGCCCGGAGCCGGTGTGGGACCCGCAGAGCCCTGATTTCATCGAAGGCAAGCATAGATACATATTCCTCTCCTAGTTTTACAATTAAGTTAATTGTCGATTACTTTTTGAACTGTTGCATGCATGTAAATTAGGTGTGAGTATATAGACATGTTAATACTCTGTTAATATGCTGTAGCCGCCTTTATGAATCCATTGTTATTTCCATTAGCCTGTCCTTGACTATTTGTGTATGACTGCATTGGGAATTCACCACAAAATTGTGGTGTTTTTGATTAAAATTTTAAACAACTAAAACTAGTGTAGTTGGCTTAGGGGAGAACTGGTAGTGTTGGTTCCGGGAATGTGGGGGAGATGTAGAGGGCCTCCTGTAATAAGGACTCAAGCTTGTGTATTGATAGACCAAACCTTACCGTACAGCCACTTGTGCCTTCGGCCTTGGCTTAGTACACTACGAAACCCAATAACCGCTTGCTCGTAGGCTGTAGGCTGTCTAGTTACGTTTCGTCACTGTTGCCCTAGGGGGAGGCTTGCAATCTTCCCTGAGGGGTAGGTGCTTCCCTGAGACCGAATGGCTTAATTGGGGAACGACCCACGGGTGGTGTCCAGAAGTAGTAGGTGCCCTACCACTGCAGACACCGGCGGGACCAGGGAAACCAAAAGAAAGGGCAGGTGAAGTGGTGGGCATAGTAGGCAGGAATAGTCTTGTATTGTTTCTCCTAGTGTATGAGACGGGGCTTGTGGGGAAATTTGTACACACTCTGCAGAGTTAAAACTATCATGATAGCCGTGTCCATGGTCATGGACGGGGCAAGAGGTTTGCACATGTAGATTCACCCTTTCCAATAATAAACCTGACTAGAATAGGCTGGGATTGGCTTGGTGTGAGACGCACCTTCTGTTGAAAGTTGTGAGATAATATCTATTATCATGCATTTACTTAACTAAAAATTTGATCAACTGAAATTTGATTAGAAATAGGTTTTGGGTAAAATAACCTATTCCCCACCTTTGCTCCTGCACTCATTTTTATGGATTGCTTGCTAGGTAGCTACATACTCATTAAATTTCCCGCGGACATATTTATTCAGATTTCGGTCAGGATCAGGAGGGCCTTGACGGGACACATAGAGAAGGTGTCCAGGTCGATGCTTGGAATTTATCGCGGTTATTTCATTTTTCTACTCTGATGTTCTCTAGTGCTTGTAATTTAATTTCTCATGGACTATTTAAACTGGTATGCCAATTCCTTTTTGTAATAAAAATGCTATTGATTCACCTGTATTTCACTTTAATTAAATGTAATGCGATGATTCCACCGTATTGTCCATCACAGGCTACTAAACTAGGATTAGTATCGTTTCATGGTGTTGGAATTCCCTTTACAAGTACTGGGGTCACGACAAAGTTGGTATCAGGGCGGTGTTGGCCTTAGGACGTCTTAGCTAGTGAAACCCGATAACTCTTGAGCCATTTTAAAATTAATTTAAAAACCCTCTTTATCTGTTTTTATGCAATGATTACTCTATGATTTTTCAATATTGTTCTAACTGGCGTTTCCACTTCCTTGTTCTAGATGGCCTCGAAGAAGACTACCGCTTGTACCGATGAGGGAGGAATGGTGGATACCCTGAATGACTTGTTGGGTTTCTTGGATTATCCCACACCCGTACCCGCCTACGAGTGTGAGTTTGTGACACTGAGGAAATGCCCTTAGTGGAGGAGCAAGTTGGATATTCAGCCCAAGCGCCCCGAGGAGAAGGGGGCATCCCTAGTGTTCACAAGTTGCAACGAAGTCGAGGTGGTCGGTCGCCAGGAGGCCGCCAGGACAGCTATCCTGCACAGAGCGGAGACCAACCGGGCTCGACTGATGGACACTCTGTACCGCTACTCCCCACTCGGCACGTCAACGCACCCACTGACGAGCCCAACGACGTGGCCTCCACTCATGGCGAGGAGTCGCTTGTGCTGACCAACGCACTCCTCTATCTGAAGGCCCTGGACATCTGCAAGGCGGCTGACGCTGAGAGCTACAAGGACACTGTGGGGGGCTTGCTCGAGGAAGATAAGAGCAAGAAAGATGAGTACAAGCATCACACTATTGTCCTCCGTAAGACGGAGTGGCGGTTAAGCCGAAGGGAGGCGGACCTAGAGTTGACCGCCATCGAGATGGGTGAGAAGGATGAAGCGATAGACCATGAGAAGGAGAGGGTGACCACTTTGAGGAAGATGCTTGAGGAGAAAGTCAAGCAGTACAGGGACAAGGATAGACAATTGAAGGAGTATGAAACCATCCTCAATTGGAGGGCTGAGATCGACGTGGAGGAGAGTGAGATGTGCAAGAAGAAGGTAAAGTTCGCAAAAGATATGAAGAAGATCAAGGAAGAGAATTACTGTAGAACCACTGAGATCAAGAGTCATATTATCCAATACAATGAAGCGAAAAAAACCTATAGAGCGACAAGGCGAGCTTCCTTCAGCAGAAGAAGGATTTCGAGGAGGAAAAGCGTCTATTCGAGGACGCGAAGTGCTAGTTCGCCGAGAAGAAGAGGCAGTGGGAAGAGGAGGTCAAGGCCACTGAGCAGCAGATGGGTCCCCGCACTCGCAGCAAGGCCAGGGCCTAGGATATCGTTGTGGTTACTTGATCTTTTGTCCATTTGTTGGAACTATGTTATTTTGTTATTTAATTACTCAAGTTCATACTTTGAAACAATTGTTGAGGTTGACCGTATCAAGTTTGGAGTTCTCATTTTGATATGGCTACCTGTTACCTACTTAATTAATTAAGGCCTTGATATTTAAAGTTGTGGTGATTGTGGAATGTTTAAACTATTGCATCAACGTCGTACCATCGAAGATCTCGAGAGTGCACGAATACCAAGGAAGAAGACAAAGGAGGCGGGCCCAATTGAAGACGGTGCCAACTCGCGATTGTTTGGGATAAGACTTTCTAGCAAATCAAGCTCTTCCCAAATTTGAATAATCTATTAAACACACCTATTACTTCCTATGTACGAAAGCTTAAGTAGTTGATAATAACAACTCTAATAATAAGAATCAATAATTTGTCAGCTGTGATCAAAAACCATGATTGAGTTGGTTCTTATTGGATAATCCTATGCTACACTTGTGTATGCAAAGGATACGGCGTGTTGGACTTTATTCGCTTGGATCTTTATAATGTGTGGAAAAATGATATTTTGAAGTGTTTTAAAGTCATTAAAGTCACAATCTCCCCGGTAGCTAATCTTACCTTGATCCGCAGATGCCGCCCAAGAGGACTGTTCGCAACGCTGCCCTTCGCTATGTTCATGCCCCGGCACCGTGCGACGACAACACCAATGACAGCAAGAGTGCCATTGTCAACGCCAACACCATGGAGGAAGAAGAGGAGCTGCCCCAACCTCCACCAATTATTGATGTCAACGCCATTGCCGCACAGCCGTTGCTTTGGCTATGGCTCAAGTCCTCGCCTAGCAGCAGCAAGCTTAGCAGCAGCCACCCCCATCGCCACCACCTCAGCAGCTTGCTCCGCCGCAGCACGCTCCGCAGCCGCCTGCCACCGCAAGCGAACCAACAGCAGATCCCACCACCAGCTCTGCAGCAGGAGGGTGTAGTCATGCACGTCCTTAATCTGATAGTAGACCGTTTGACCAACCTGCATTAGCAGCAAGTGGCCCCAGCCATCGCTCAAGCACCCGCATACCAGCATCAGCCTCAGGCTAGGTTCAAGGACTTCATGAGCACCCGGCCGACGATTTTTAACGGGGTTCGTAATCCAGTGGAGGCTGAAGATGGGCTGAGGGATGTGAAGAACATGCTGGTCATGGTCAATGTTCCGGAGGTTGACCAAGTGAAGTATGCCACCCATATGTTCAAGAATAGTGCCACGCACTAGTGGGAAACTTACTGCTCCACCCACCCCAACCACGGCGCACTGACATGGGCAGAGTTCAAGGAGAAATTCAAGGGGTGTACATACCCCAAAGGATGCAAGATGAGAAGAGGCATGAGTTTGAAAGCTTGCGTCAAGGTAATATGTCGGTGGCTGAGTACATCGACAAGTTTGTTGAGTTGTCTCGTTATGCAAGCGAGGCGATCCCCACCGACAAGGCCAAGGTGTGGAGGTTCACCGAGGGAATGGACCCTGGGATCCGCGAACAAGTGCTTCCACTCAAGTGCACCATGTTCGAGGATGTGACAGAGTGGGCTATTATTTATGAAGAAGCCAGTCGCAGAAGTATGGAGCATCGAAAGAGGAAGCCCGAGTTCTAGCCTCAGGGGGGAGTCAAATTCGCTTCCGGTTCTATCATGGCAACCACCATCACTATCAGCAACAGCACCAGCACCACCAGGGTCACCACCATCATCAGCATCATCTGGAATGACAGAGGTTCAATTTTGTGCCTCGGCCGCAAGCACACGGTCAAGGGGCGTTCGTACCCCGACCACCGGCACCGAGTCAGGGGTTGGCAAGCCAGCAGCCAGCCAGGCAAGTACCCCAGACTAGAGGCAACCAGCAGAGTCAACAAGAATGCAGGTCAAAACACCATCGGGCTCACCTGTTTGAAATGCAAGCAGGTGGGGCATTTCGCACATTCACCAGACCCAACAAGTTCAAGGAGGTCAGAACCGTAATGCGCCCAACTTTGGGTCGACACAAAGGATGGGAACTGGGCGAGTCAACTACGTCACGGTCGAGGAAGCTGAGGGTGCACTAGAAGTTGTACTAGGTATGTTCCTGGCAAAATCTATTCCTGCAGCAGTTTTATTTGATTCAGGAGCATCACATTCATTTATTGCTAAAGAGTTAGTGGATACAAATCAATGGAGGTTAGCGCCACTAAAGCGGTCTTTAAAGGTTCAATTCCCGGGGGGGTCTATGAACGTTACTATGAGATGTCCTGAAGTTGAGATCGAAATCCAAGAATCCAAGTTCAAATCTAACCTCCTCATGCTAGATACCAAGGGGATCCAGATCATATTAGGGATGGATTGGTTGATGAAGTTTGATAGACAGATTTATTGTGCCCGTAGAGCTGTTACTCTGACCAACACTGACGTGACCAGAGTCACATATCAGTCCACCAGAAGGGAGTAAGATGGAGTTATCAACCACATCAAGGTGACAAGACCCGAAGGAGAGAAGCCCGGATTGGAAGAAGTACCCATAGTGTGCGAGTATCCAGATGTGATCCCAGCTGATCTATCTAGATTACCACCGGAACGGGACGTGGAGTTCTCGATTGACGTGTACCCTGGGACGAGTTCGATATCTCAATAGCCATACCATATGAGTGCCACCCAACTAGCAGAGGTGATGAAGCAGATTCAAGAGCTAAAAGATAAGGGTTTTATCCGACCAAGCACATCACCATGGGGAGCACCAGTTATTTTTGTGAAGAAGAAAGACGGAGATCTCAGGATGTGTGTGGACTATCGATCACTCAATGAGGTGACTATCAAGAGTAAGTATCCATTGCCGAGGATTGAGGATTTATTCGATCAATTAAAGGGAGCATGTGTCTTTTGAAAGATCGATCTGCGATCCGGTTATCATCCGATTTAGATCAAGAAGGAGGATATACCGAAGACCGCCTTCACCACCCGTTACGGATGTTTTCAGTTTCTAGTCATGTCTTTTGGACTCATGAATGCCCCGGCACATTTTATGCAAATGATGAATAAGGTGTGCATGGCGTATCTGGACCAGTTCATAGTGGTGTTCATTGATGACATATTGATTTACTCGAAGAATGAGGAGGAGCACGCCAAGCATCTCAGGATCGTGCTTGAGTTATTACGACAGCACGAGCTATATGCCAAGTTTAGTAAGTGCGACTTTTGGATTAAGGAAGTGTCATTCCTAGGCCATATTGTTTCGGAAGGAGGAGTGTCTGTGGATCCTGCTAAGGTAAAGGAAGTACTCGATTGGAAGGAGCCAAAAACCGTGACCAAAGTCCGAGGTTTTCTTGGTTTGGCAGGTTACTATCGGAGGTTCATCGAAGATTTTTCCAAAATAGCGAAGCCTCTGACTGAATTACTTAAGAAAGATGTCAAGTTCAAATGGACACCAGCCTGCCAAGCAAGTTTTGAGTCTCCAAAGACAAAGTTGACCACAGCACCGGTCATAGTAATGCCCAATATACACCAAGATTTCGAAGTATTCTGCGACGCTTTGAAACTGGGTATAGGATGTGTATTGATGCAGGAAGGGAAGGTAGTGGCCTATGCTTCGCATCAACTCAAGCCCCATGATGGTAACTACCCTACCCATGACCTTGAGTTAGCAGCTGTAATGCACGCCTTAAAGATTTGGAGGCATTATCTTGTGGGTAATCGAACAGAAGTGTATACAGACCACAAGAGTTTGAAGTATATATTCACTCAACCTGATCTGAACATGAGACAGAGGAGATGGCTAGAGCAAATGGCAGATTATAATCTCGGGATTCATTATCATCCTGGAAAAGCGAATTCCATCGCGAATGCTTTGAGCCGGAATCCGAGGTGCGACGCGCTGATCACCGACATACAAAGAATGAATTTGGAAGTGGTTCTTGTGGGACAACTCAATGTCATGGAAGTGCAACCCACTTTGGAGGACAAGATCAAGGAAGCACAGCAGGAGGACGAAGAGATATTTAGGATAGCCACCCTGATAGCAATAGACAAGGCCTCAAGGTTCAACATGGATGAGGCCAGAATCGTGTGGTTTGACAAGAGGATAGTGGTTCCTGATAAGGAAGGACTCCGAGAAATAATTATTAAGGAAGCCCATGACTCGGCGTACTCGATACACCCAGGCAGCACGAAGATGTATCTGGATTTGAGAGTAAGGTACTGGTGGACCAGGATGTGGAATGACTTGGCCTCATATGTGGCTAATCGGGGGTCACCGTCGCAATGAATTTGTTATGGGGTTATGCGCAAGAACCAAGCCAGATGGTAACCACAAGACAGGGATTTATACAGGTTCGGGCCATCAACACGGTGGCAATACCCTAGTCCTGTGCTCTGGTATTATGTTTTTGCGTAATTCGTAGAGGATGGAGATGTCTATGCTAATACAGCTATCTGATGTGGGATGCGTTGTTCTATGCCCCTACCCTCCCTTTATATAGTACAGGGGGACGGGGTTACATGGTTCTATCCAGTACATGGTACCAAATTCGATTATTCCGGTGCATGATATGCGAGTATGAATCTCCTAATTACATAGAGTTTGACTCTATCATCAGGAGTATCCTTGGTGATCAAGTTATGCGTAGCCCGAATGGTCTCTATCCCGATCTGGCCGGCTTGAGTCGCCCCCTATCTACCTCCTCATGGGCTTTCTAGAGGATACCTAGGGCCATGTAGTCCACACCGATGTCAACATGTGTTTAACTGGGGGGTGTTGTCGGAAATAATATATATGGGGCTATGCACTGGATCCAAACTCGATATTAACATAAGACAAAGGATTATATAGGTTTAGGCCATCGCGGTGGAGGTAATACCCTAATCCTGTGCACTGGGATTATGATGGTGATCGTTTGGTCGTGTGTATTTTGTGTATTGCGCAATATGGCTCCCCTTCTAGGGTTCCCTGCCTGCCTTTATATTGTGGAGGGGGTAGGGTTACAATGCAGAGTCTTGCTTGATTACGAGGAGATCCTATCCCTAACCTTTCCTACTGAATATGTCTATATACATATTTACAATCACGCCTTCCCTATTTGAGATAGACTTCTATCTTCAACCCTTCCTTGTCGTGCAAGGCAGGCTATAATCCAGATCATCCCCACGCGTATGTAGCCGGCTCGGCTCGGCCCATCCCCTGTCGGGTGGTCTTTTTGGCTCATCATAAAGATACCGATGCCCATATATTTTATAGTGCCCCCCCCCCCCCCCCCCCCCCCCCCCCCCCCCCCCTCCCTCTTCTTCTCTCTTCCTTGTCCTCAGTAGCCCCCGAGTCCTTCACAATCGAATTGCTGCCTTCACAATAGGCGGCCTGTTCGTAAGCTGAAGACATTGTTGGTCCACCAGCAAGTCCACTTGTGCATGGTACGCAAGCATCTAGGTTGGGCCCACATGGCAAGGAGATCATAATTGTGTAGTCAGGTTTTGTCGGGCCACCAACACAATGCGTGCTGCCAACTGCCATGTGGGACCCCATTGAAGTGCTCTTGTCTGGGTCGTTAAGTTGCCATGTGGGGGGGCGGGCGTTGTCGTCGCGCACTTTTAAGCCGATGTCAAAGGTATTTTTGGCAGGCTCCAAAATTTAAAATTCTTTCCACGCCGCTCAGCCAACCCGCTAGGGAGTAACTTTATCATCAGGTTGGTGTTAGGCCACCTACAAAACCCAAATTTCGGTCATCGGGTCTCGTTTTTCCGACACAAAATTTTCTGCTGACTATACTAAGCTCATATACTATAGCGGTAACACCGAGAATTTTGACCTACTCATTGGATTGAACATCCACGCGAATGAATGTGAGGGTGAGTATATGTGCAAATAATCTCAAGTTAAGTTGGCCTGTGCATATGAGGGCTATTCAAGGGAAGGGTTAGGGTTTTGTTTTTGCAGAAAGCAAAATTTTGCAATAGTTTGCCTAATATTTTTGGAAAGCGGTTTTGGAGAGTAGAATCAAATCATGTCGATATATCTTTCCAACTCCAGCTAACCACCAATTTTGGCAAAAATTTGGTTATCTCAAGCACATACATGGTTTCATTAAATCATTTCCTCACGACTAAACCACCATAGGCTCCCTAAGACAGGGCATGGTGATCCGCAGGTTTTCCCACAATTTTCTCACGAAAACAACCGTGGGCTCCCAAAACAATACATGGCGACTGTCAATTTTCTCTTTAAAACCATTTATAAATAAATGAGAAAACTACCATTGTGGTAGCGCCACCATCATCCATCCTTTACCGTGGTCATGACTGTCTCAATTGTTTTACACTGCAGAGGTTGCACGTTTTACCCATGCGACATAGTGCTCTCCCGTCGAAGGACACCGTAGCAAGGCCTTTTTAAATCTAGCTCATAACTTGGTATCCTCTCTAAGGACTCCATTGTAGCGTAGAGTAAACTGTCTGCTAGCTAAAGCCCCCTCATGAGCCACACGAAATGTCCAAACTCAAAAGGCACTCAACCAAGATTGTCCCATTCCAGCACACAAGGTCGCACCGTTGTACTTATTCTTTACAATCATAAGGTCTCAATCCTTAAGGACTAGGGTGGTTCCCATACTGAACCAAATTATCGTGCTAAACCACACATGCCTTGCAGCCATCCACCTCAATCAAATTTTCAAAGTTATTTTAGAAACTTGGTTAGCATCCCCACTACCTTTTATTAAATGAATAGATGCAATATAGACAGGGATTTGCATATGAATCATATAAATTAAGAAACCAAGTACTACAACACAACTAAGCATGAATTATTTTCTAATCAATGGAAAGGGCATATAATAAGTAATGTAATAGTCCTAGGGTTTGTAGGGGTCAAGTTTATGCAACAATAATTAAGTTGGGTTTTTTTACTAGAAATCTAACCAATATAGCGGTACATATACTACATAGCAATGCATGTTTCAAAATTTATAATAAACTCATTTGCAAAACTAGGCATCAATATGACCAAGCAATAAATATTGGAAGGTGTCAACAATGACTTCCTATGATGGAAGTCCTACCAACGTCTGGTCTGGTCCTCAGTTGCAACCATGCGATCTACCGGATCTAGCGCATAAAAACAAGATATATTTAATATACCACACAAGGAATATCTATGCAATGGTGCAAATGGCATTTTTAAATTAGAGTTTGCATTTTATGGATTTCTAGAAATTGGTTGCACTGGATTTCGAGCTCTAAGCTAACACATAAAAAAAAGATTTCTAAGGTTTTTCCCTATTTTTCCAAAGCCAAAAACAATTAAAAAGAGGGCTGAAATAATTAAATAATATTTTCTGAAATTGTTTTTCCACTTGAAATAGTTTATTATTTAATTATTTTCATTTTAAAATTAATTTTCTGTTTTTACCAAATTTGTAAATAGACCAAATAATTTTCGGAAGGAAAAACCAATTTCTAGTTAACTAGAAATAGTTTTGTGAAATTAAATAAGTAACGAACTCATTTTTGGGTTTTAATTTATTTTTGATGCACAAAATTTTTTTAATGCAAATGCACATGCATGAGTTTTAAATTTTTCAAAAAAGAGGATGTTACAGAATTATTGTGCAAATGGATTTCTATAAAACGTGCAAATTGATGACCAAAAGTTTGAATTTGAATTATATACACGATTTGAAATTTGAATTATATTTTTTTGGGCATTCGGCAAAAATGTGTGGCACCCATCCAAACACATGTCACAGTTGCTTAGCCTTGCCTAAGCTAAGGCATGGCCACAATCCAAACAGCTGTCACACAATTCTTAGCCCTGCCTACACTTAGGCGTGGCTGTGAACCAAACGACTGCTAACGTTAGCCACGTTAGTCATGCCACACCTGCCAAAACCTGCTAAGGTTAGGCTAGTCAATATGAGGCAAGAACCAAACAGACCCTAAATGCGAAAGGTTTAGCTGAGCTGCCTTCGGCCTAGCGCAAGAGGGACGGCCCTGCCTTGCTTGGGCGCGCGCGTGGCCTAGTTGGCGCCCGCGGCAGCTCAGCCCGCTAGGTCCTAGGCTCGGCAGGGGGGTGGAGGACGGCGGCGCTCGCCGGAAGCAGCCTCTCGCTACGAAAGGGAGATTTCGACGCGGTGACGTGGATGGGGCTAGGCGGGAGGAGGTGCACGGCAGCGGCCGCCTCTGGCCGGCGAGGGAGGGCTGGTCATGACTCATGATCGGGATGAGATCCTCGAGGTCTTTGGGAGGGAGAAGGAATGGGGAATCGGAGAGATACCAAGGAGGGAAGCTTGGTGGCTCCAGTGAGAAATTCCGGTGGTGACGACGGTGAACTCCGGCGGGCGGTATATAGCCAAATCGAGGAGAGGGTGAGCATAGGGAGGTGATGCCAAAAGGATGTTGGCCTAGCAGGGGCTTACCGGCAGCGATGGAGAGAAGACAGAGAGGTGAGCTTGGGGAGGCTGAGCTCGCTGGCTTGCAATTTGCAAACAAGACGGAGACGTGGAATGAGAAACAGGGCATGAATAACAGAGTGACCAAGTAGGGCTGGCAACGAGCCGAGCCGAGCCGAGCTCGATCACCGAACGAGCTAGGAAAAAATCTCGGCTCGGGCTCGCTGAAAGCTCGGTCCGGCTCGTGAGCGCTCGCGAGCCTGATGAACAGCCTTAGTCCAGCAGTGTAATGTGTCAACGACTCGATGTCATTTGGTCAGGAGTACTTGCAGTGCGTACCAAACGAATCGAGTTCACAGTTTGCTATCACAAATTGAGAAATCCAGCACTTGATGTCCATACACTAACGGACTATATTTGATCAACCAAATGAACTAATTGAATCTATGAACGTACTACATTTTGGCGAAGCAAATGAACCAACCAAATCCATTGGGAACCGATAAAAGCAATTAAAGATGAGAACCAATCGAACAAAAAGAATCGCTTGATCCTAGTGCAGCACTTGTCGTCCTTCTTGTCAAGCCAGGGAAACAAGGCGACCATGCCTGGAGGAGGCGCCATGGGGGACGAGCTCCTGCAGGTTTGCATCGTCGCCGGAGTGAAGGGCAGGAAGTGCGAGCCGGCGTAGCCTCGAGCATCGATGACCGGCACGACGAGATAGTGAGCTTGTTTGTGGATCCATGGGCGTGGCCTATGCAGAGCCTGAGGGCTGGGGCGGGGAGGTGGATGAGGCGGCGGCGGCGGCGGCCACACAGTGACACGGAGAGGGAGGAAGGGGATCGGGATGAGCAGCAGCCAACTAGGGTTGCCAACCTTAACAGTGGTTGTTGATGGGCCAGTTTAAGGTGGGCTGGGATGTTGAGCCATCGCTGATGGGCCTGTGGACCACCTAAGCTGCTGCGCTGGATGCTCAGAATCCACGAGCCACGAGCGAGCTAGCCCTAGGCTCGGCTCGGCTCGCTAATTGACCGAGCTGGAAAAAAAGCTCGAGCTCGTTCTCGTTGGCCTACGAGCCGAGCCCGAGCCGAGCCAAAACCGAGCGAGCTACGAGCTGCTCACGAGCTGCGAGCCAGATTGCCAGCCCTATGACCAAGTAATCGAGGAAGGGCGTCTTCAATGCAGATGCTTAAGTAGTTGCTCAGAAAAAAAAACCTGTTTTTTTGCCATCTAGGATAGAGAAAGTGCTTTAATAGGTGCTTAGAGATGGGTACTGATGCCTAATTAAGCACCATACTTAGATCGGTGCTTAGAGAAACTAATCACCCATACAAGCTTCTATGCATTGTAAATAAGATTTTCTATATAAATGCTTAGTGATGTGGCAGCACTCTCTCTTTTTAGAGCATCCCCAATAGCCCCTCAATCATACCCCTAAAACAATATTCATGTTGTATGAACAGTGTTTTAGAGGATGAGATAGAGGGTTGTTGGGATGCTCATAAGCACCTGCTAAACATTTTGCATTGGGAATGACAAGTTTAGTTATTTGTGTTCGACAACCATGCTACCGGGTGTAGTCCGAGGTTGCCTAGCAGTGCGTAGATCGTAGACGACGAAGAACAATCACAGAGGAACACAGATATGTAGGAGAGGAAGTATTCTTTATTGCCTTTCTCTTGGATACATAATAGATTGAAACCCCTCCTATTTATGCTTGGGTGCTAGGGTTTCGGCTGGTCCATCCAAGTGGGTCCCACCCCTTAGCCGCGCCAGGCCCATGGCCGGCCCGGCTCGGGCGTGGTTTCTCAACACTCCCCCTTGGACCTTGCCGCGTGATGCATATGCCCCAAAAACTCCATAAAAACCCAGTGAAAAAAATGTTGGAGAAAGAGTACATAGCATACGCTTGATGTGCGCACGGATTCGCCTTGTTAAAAACCTCACTTAAGGGAAAAAGAGTACAGATCCACCCAACGCTTCTTCATATTCATGCATTCATTCATTCAAGTTGGATACTCGAACTTCATGTTCAAGATTTCAATTCATAATATATGAAGTTTCTCCCCCTGAATTCTGCACATCTCGAAGTCTTTTCATTTCAATTTCTTTCACGCATCTTTCAAAGATAGATGCAGAGAGTGACTTATCGAATAAGTCTGCTATATTCTCAATTGACTTAATGTGCAGAAAACTGATTCTTTCCTTGGGGTTCGTATACTTAATAGATTTTCCTTCACATATCTAGTTTACAATTGTGCGACACATGCTGCATTATTTTCATAAATGACAGTAGGGGTTCATTCAATGTACTGTCCACATGACTAAAAATGTGGAATGACCTTCTTCAAAGCCATGCATATACATAATAGGCTTCATTCAATACTATGATTTCCTAGTGGTTTGTCGACATTGACATAAGAGTCTGCTTTGACGACTTCTACTTAATTCAAATTCTTATCACAAAGGAAACATTTTCATATTCATATCTTGGTTCTTTCATTCCAAGATTTCTCTTTCTTTGGAGGTATCGGGAGATGTCCTTGATTCTTTCAAATGCCCTTTTCGTGCTCTGCGTTATACCAAGTTGATAAAATTAACGGCAACTGCAACGTACAGCCGATAAATGCATTGTACTGCCGTATGCTATTCACGAGGTATATGAGCCATTCAAATTCTAATACAGAATTCATGTTTCTAGACATCCTCCCCCTCATCCCTAGGTCTGTACAGGTCTAGGTCTGCAAAAATTGACCGACCAACCATTGGGTTTTCATGGGTACACCTTCTCAAAATCAAACCTTTACAACACGATCAACGTGTAGGTTGACTGGTGCAGCGAGATTCATTTGGCATATGCTCAAGGTGTTAACCCAAGCTGCAAATGGTCAATCCATTCATCTCTTTCTCATACTTCAAGTATGTGCTTTATTCTTTTACTCAGTCTGTATGGTAATACGAAGGATTACACTGTACAGATTTCTATTTGCTCTATTTTTATTTAGGACAATGATACTCATGTATCTTCATATATAAGTCCATCCAAGTCTTTTTACAGTTACAACATCCATCCAATTCATTTTCTTTCTCAACTTTCAGTTGAGGACTGCCATTGAGATAAGGGTATCTAAAGGTTACACCACCCATGCCCGAGGAATAAGTTTCTTCATAAACAACGCAAAGGCGCTGAGTGAAACATTTATTACCATCCTTGCTTTGTACCATACCACTTCATTTTCTTTACTTCTCCTTTCGAACAAAGGCCCACGGGGCATACACGAGGGAATGTGCGGCACAGAGGCCTAAGCACTTCTCCTTTGTTCAGAGAATAGCTTCGTGGTGATTGCCTTCTTACATTCTTTTCGGTCTAGCCGTGTCTTACACTCAAAAGAGATGCAGGCTCAGGATCGAATTTAATTGCTTTGGCAATATTCTTTGCAAAGTATATGTCGACATTGGCTGTGATTCTATTCAATATATCCCCGGAGTGCACAGAATTTATGGCCATTTATTCATGGAGTGCTTCGTGCACTTGTGCTTCTTGCACCATCACTTGCTCTGCACCGCTATTTTCCAATCGCGGGAGCAAGGACCTTTAGATGGTTGCCGATGTGCGCATTCACATGCTCGTCTGCACGCCCTTCGGCAAGCTCGTTTGCATGTCTTTCGGCTTCTTCTTAATTTTTTTATTGTATCGGTAAATTCAAAACTGGGAGTGCCTCGCTAGCAGGTTGCTCACCAGCGCCAGGTCTCAACTGGCTCCCCTTCTATTTCCTTTGGGGCATTTTCGTGATCGGTTGTCGCAAGCTCTCTTATCCGTTTTTCTCCAGACGTCCCCGAATACTTGGGATTTGAGTAACCAGATTTTCTGTCCTTTTCATTGAGGCCTCGGAGCAGCATGAGGAATACCTTCTATGGTATTTCGGCCCTCTCTGGTGCAGTATTGTCAGTAATGCGACTTGATCACATCCATCAAATCACAAAAATGATTAGACAGTTCATTAATTTCTTAAATGTTTTAAAATTCATACTAGTGCGGCTAATGCTCGGGAATGCATTAGTGGTGTCTGAGGTTAGCCACATATTTTTTCGGCATTCTACTTTTCAGGGTTCTATTCCTCCCCTAATGACGGGAATTGATCCTCAGTCATTTTTAAATTCATTGCAAGTGTGGTATAGGTACATAAAACTTGCATTCAAATTGAAAAATTTCTTTCTTTGCACTAGTCGGATGTTGTGGGACTACGTGTCCCTTGCATTAATTAATGAGGGCTGCTAGTTGGGCTCCTATTTCCTTATTCAATATATGATAACTCAGTAAGTGCGGCCGGACATCTCTAGCCCATAACGCTCGGATATGAGATATATAGTGCTCTTCATTAGTATTCAATATAGTTCAATGATCATCGATCAGCTAGCATGTCCTTCTTATTTCGGACTTCATAGTGATGATCAGATAATATATTCTTTAATTCTTATGATCTACGAGATCAACTTCACAAACATGTGGTTTGTGTAGAGAATAAACTCATGCCTTACCACAAGGAAGCAATTATGAACACTAGAATGTCGTTAAGTGCCCTTGACAAAAGGCTGCATACGGCCGCGAACCTCTCCTAGATGCATTCTAGGCAAGGAGAAAACTCGACTTAACCTTTAATAGGAGAGTGCCCAGTTCAAGATTCAGAAATTTCTTTAATGTTGTGTCCTTGCGAGTTGATTGCCCCTCATCTTTTCTATAATTGATATGGCATTTCTACGATGTCAGATGGAAGAGATTAGAGCTTCTAAATATACTCTAATGTAGTATAGCCCAAATTCAAATGGAGGGAGAAAAATTTTAATATTCTTTACACACATCCATCATGCTTCAAAATGCATAATAATTCTTTACCGATCTTCATTGGTCTCAATGTGGAAACCGTCGAGATGGATGTCTTTTAAATTTAAGAGAGTTCAAGTGCATTCTGGGCAAAACAATGCTTCTTTAAAGTGCTGATGTAAGATCCATAGAATTTATGTCGTCTCTTAAGATTCTATTGGTGTTGTTAAACTACCAACAATTCATATCTCCATAAGGCACTACACTAGTTCTATTCATAATTGCAATCAGGCAATGGCAATATTCATAATCCATATAATTCAAATATTGATTGCAACTTCAGGGTATATATTGGAATATAGGATAAATTGATAATGAACATGAGAATTAAGATTTGCTCTTCGAGAGCTTCAATTCTTTCTTGCAAACAGTGTGTGCTCTTCGAGAGCTTCAGATTCTTCATGTTAAAATTCATAAAATGTCTAATAGCGACCACAATCTATAGGGAGAATGTTAATAGTGCAACTCCTGCATAATTAAATGCTACAGTTATGCACTTTCTCTTAGCGTCAATTCTATTTGTCGAGATCTTCTCTTTTTTATTCACTTCTTGTGACTTCAATACGATTAAGAGGCGGTGCAAAGTTGTCTCTTCATAGGTGTATTCTACCAAAAGGTTTCTTTTCTATCCATAGTAAGACACCTCTACTGCTTTGAAATTCTTTTCGGTCTAATAAGCCGCAATTTCATTAATAGGTTTGCGGCGAATCTTCGAGCAATGCCCCTAAATACCACATTTATAGCACATCTTGACCTAGTGGCCATGTGGCTTGCATTATATGACTTTATTCTTATATTCTATGTCACTTGGACAATGAACTTTCTTTTCTAGGTCAATTTCTATAATTTCCGTTCATTCCATTCTTCCAACGAATGGGCTTTTCACCCCTAGTAGCTGCTCTAATTGCACTGAGGTGAAAAGTGGGAGGTATAATCCCCTCGTTTGTGATCTTGTCACATAGAAAGGGATTGTATAAATTCTATGCATATTGAGTTGTACTCAGTCATAATTCTATAGTCTGCAAACCTTATATGCACCAAATCCTGTTATGCTTATGGCAGGATAGCATGCTTGAGCTTCATAAACCACTTCTAAAGTACAGCATATAGCATCAATGTGCTCCCCCTCAACCATGCATATAAAAATTTGGTAAGGAGGTGGTGCACAAAGAAGTGCGGTGCTTTCGTTCTGTTTATCGGTAGATTTCTTTCCCTTGCAGGGACCTAAACCGATTAACAGTGTTGGGTTTCTAGGGACTGAATACAATCATCACGTCCTATGTCCAATTGAGATAATTCAGGCCACAAGTGGCCAGTTTCTTAAATTCATAAATTATGATACCTGACAATTTCATATTTCAAAATTCATTTACAAGATCACTATATGTAATCTAGTGGAGAGAGTGGTGCTAGATAGACTTCAATTCAAAATTCTCATGTATATCCAATATTCCTACGAATATGCCATTACCAATTCATATAATAAACAGGCAAAAACTGATAATTACAAAAGCAAATTCATGAAATAATTGCCCAAAGTAATTAACAGTAGCTAAATAAGCTTTCAAATTCAAAATCGGGGTCAAAATTTGAACTCCCGAGGTGCTTCCATGCCTGAATATATGCTTTCTTCAATTTCTGCTAATTCCAAGGGCTTTTATGGAATTTTCATTACTTAGGAAAAGCTATGCGCAATTTCCTTAATTCTCAGGGGGCTTTCTACAATATTCATAAATTCATAAAATACTTTGTGTAATTTTCCAAAAGCCAAGGATTTTTCTATAAAACAATAGCCTAGAAAAATTGTCATAATTTTTAGAAAATCCAAGGACTTATTCATAAGATTAGGGGCAAACAGGTTTTATTCCCCATTTTTCCGATCTGCCCTGGCCCATTCATTTCTTTTCTTGGTCTGGTCCGTTTAAAAATCGGTCCAGTAGCCCCTATTATTCATATTTATTTCATGACCCTGCGCGCGCCCTTCTTTTCATAAAAAATAAATGTCTTTCGGAAAAATTAAATCTCATGAATGGTGATGTCATGATTGTATGATTTTACATGGTTACATCTATATGTTTGGTTGCGTGGACCGTATCATCTCACACAGGATGACATGATATGTCTCACCGAAATATTTCTCTCATACAATGTGCCGTTCTATTCGGATAATCTAGTCGAACCACATGGTGCAGAATCCATCCACGGAACTAAAATAAATTTTATAGGGTTAATTGGTGTCAACCCTTAAATTTTACTTACTTTGAGAGTCGGAATCCCATGCACTAATATCTGAATCGGTACACTAGTGCGGAATATCACATAGCCAACACAAGCATACATCGATTATAACGTAATCCTTAAATATTACATGTCCAAGTTACGCCCCTAGGCGATTTCAATAAGGCAATGAACATTAGCCTTTAGTACAAAATATAGCTCAAAGTATTGCAGCTATCCCAAAATATTTACCCAAAACAATGTCCTAATGGCTAAGTGACTTGCAAGCGACTGGAGCATCCCCTAAGACTCGTCAGGCCCACCGAAGTCCTGTCCATCGTCTTCATGACACTCATGAGGATCCACCTCGATCCCATCGTCTAAAAGAATATAAGCAGGTGAGGTTAGCGTCATCCAAACGCTGGCTAGTTAACACTTCCCTTAATGCACTTAGTGAACAGAAGGCCTTGATTTGGGAAAAGGGTTATTTTATTTGCGTAAAGCCAGGTTTTAAAACGAGTTGAAATTACTCTAACTAGCATCAAGTATTAATAGTCAATATGTCACAAAGAGTTTAGCACCACAACAAACATTTCCCAACCCCATCCTATCGACCGACCTCAACAACCAACCCTAGATCGACAAATCCCCAAACACGATACAGACTTGACTTTGAACTTCAACACACCACCTTCTCATTGCCCCCAACATTTTCCTAAGTCTGCCAACCTTCCAGGATTTGGCAATCCTGTTGTGGACCACACTTGCCATAGACTGCCCGCCTCGGCCTAGGGGTTGCCAGCCCGCAGTAGCCTAGCGCCATCCTGGGGAAGTGTGGCCTCCATCACATCCGGTGACGACCAATGCCGGTGATGAGGACATCCCTACTACTACACCGACCATACCTGCACTGACCACACCTACACCGCCCATGCCAGCACCGATGGCAACACTCGCATATCAAGGTCCAGTCACTCGCGCACGTGCCAGGAAACTTAATGAACAGGTGAATTCGCTTCTTAGCATCTTTAATATTAATCCAGAGAATTGTTTAGTATCTAATGGGTGTACTTTCACTGTTCTTAGGTACGAACGGACGCGGGAGATGACAGGAAAAGGATTGGTGTTGCTGACCATGCCACAAGATGGAGACACGAGTCCGGCGGCGACACTCTGACGGCGACCCAGATTGCTACCGTAGCACCGGCGACGGCTCGGATTGCTACCTCGACGCCGCCGCCGACTCGGAATGCTACAACGACACAAACGACAACTCATACTTGGACTTAAATGATGATTCCCACCGCTGAAGACATAAGGAGAGTCGGAGGACGCGTGTACGTCGGACTCCAGGCTGATCAAGGAAAGCCACCAGTGCAGCCAAGATCCAATTCGCGCAGGTTTGGCCATCTACGCGCGGCTCGACTTCAAACTAATGTCCAGGCCACATATATACGATGTTGAAATTCGATGATCTTGGGCTCTACGGAAAGATAACGACGAGATCTTTCCAAAAAAAATCCGACCCTCCTCCAAATTCATTTTGTAGCCTCGTGAATCATCGAAACAAGTTGCTGCACCAACCAGTGGGCCAAACTCGGGCCTTGTAAGCATATCGGCCGTGCCCCGGGTGGAGGACGCCCCGCCAAACCATAGAACGACCAGAATTCATCCCTCTCTCCCTCCTAGCCGTCATCCCTTGTCTATTATTTAATTAGTCCCCATTGTGTCAAGAACGGCAGATCATATTGATTATAGATTGAACTCTTGTTCCTCGGCGGATTGCGAATTGCATCCCATGGGAATTGAGAGTCTCTTCCGCTGTTGTTCTCTTGGCTTGCTGAAGATCAATTGCAGCAACGTGCATCTACTCTCGTGGTCTCATAGACGCATTGATCATATCGTGTGGTTGGGCGAATTCCCTCGTCGCAGGCTTCTGTTAACCAGCATGGTTGTTGGCGCCGTCATTTTGTCAGGTTGCATGGATCACTAGTTATCCTTGCTGATCCTACGTCGTGAAGATCGGGCAAACCCTCTGTATCAGCCGATTCCTATCGAGAGTGGTCTCAGAGGGCCTTTGCAGAGCGCTCGCAACTGGCGAACCAAACCCGTACTCCGTGCGATGGCCACACGTTGTGTTGGAACCATCCACCAGATGGCAGCGATCACCCCGCTACGCGTGTTCTTGCGCGCTCCTCCTGGGTAAGCCCTGGCTAAACCCAGCACAAGGCACTTCGTGCCTTAATCATCCATCAGGATGTAATCTAAGGGGCAACCTCCAACCATCTAGTCTCCACCTCAATAACCTTTAATATTACCACACACGATCTGTCCCGACCGACCGACCAAACCAGCCCGACACCACCACATATCCATTCCCACAACCACATCCAGCCCATCATGCATCTACTAGCCCTAATGGTCACATGTCATAACCATTTTAACGAAAGAATGAATGACCAGTGAATATTGGTTCACCGTTCCGTGGCTAATTGCCAGAAGATTTGTTTAACCCTAAGCAAGTCTAAGCTGGTTTTACCCAATAGGTAGGGTTAAAGTTGTTACCAAACTATTCTTAGGCTAACAAGGATTATGACAATCAATGCAGTTATAAAGGCCAAAATAATCCAAGGACAGACATGTATAAATATTAATATGATTAACAATTAGGCAGGTTAATAAGCATGCATTTTAATATTAAACAAATTAGTTTTGGAAAACTGGGTAATTGACATGAATATATCTATGTTAATCCGCACTAGGGAAAGTCGCAATACTTCCCTATTACGGGTAAAGATATATAAGAGTGTGTTAACTCGCCTTGCTCAGGTGGAAGGTCTCCCTCCACTCACCGAACCTTCCCTTGGGATCGCCTACGTCTAATCACACATATAATCCAACATTTACTCCTTGGTGCAAAATGGAAAAACATGATGCATGCATGTGACCTAGGTCCTATCATCAACACTACAATGTATAAGGTCGGATAATGATGCTAATTTTCGTATGATACGCAATGCATGCCCTAATGTATTAATAAATAATAATACCATTACGTAATAGCCTAGCTATACCCATAAATACAATTTCGTACGATATTGTAGTAATTGAGTGATTTGGGTTTTCATGGCGACATACGATGGCAGCATGTAACATACGGCCTACATACGAAGTTATGTTTATCGGTGTTGGCATTTTTTAAGTGCTCCTAAATATATAGTGCAATACTAAGTTATAAGATATATTAATGCATTTTCTAAGGTCAGCACCCATTTTGCATAATAAAGAATTTATTACAATTTGTTGGTGTTTATAAAATTTATTCTTTAATAATCAAATTTGGGAAAAGAATAGTGTTTTTATAGTTTTCTCTAATTATTAATGCTCTTGCATACCTTATTCTAATTTCTTATGATTTTATAAGGTCATACTCATTATTTATAATAACTAAAGTCACCCTAATTCTCGTTTAATCATTTTTTATATAGGAAATCTACTCATTTTATTAAACAGTGCCATTATTTCATTACAGTGGTTGATTGCATAATTTTATAAAGTCCATAACAATCCTAACTATTTATCTAAATTTTTCTATAACTATTTCTGCATTTAAGTAATTGGTTAAATCAGTGGGAAATGGTTAAATATCTTCGGGCCAAACCAGCGAACGATGCCGGCCCAATACGGAATCGGCACACGGCCCATCTCGCGCGTACCGCGCCAGCCAGCGGCGAAGACGCCGAAGGCGTATTTTCGCGGGGCGCATTCGCACGGGGCTCGCGGCACGCCCGCAGGCGTCACCACTTAAATTACCCGGTGGGGCCAGGGCCCACATGGCAAAGACACAGCGTCACGGTGTTTAATCCAACGCGCGTAGGGCTATACTGGCAGGTGGGGTCCACCTATCATCAACTCCGTGAGCGCTAGCATGGATCTTAGCGCACATCGGACGACCCTCCGTCATCGTCTTCCCCAGACCTGGCGACGTGGCCGACGGCGACGGGGTTCAACGAGGCGGCGCTACAGTCTCGCTCTGGCCAAGAGAGTTCAAGGGATAGCTTCTACATCTCCTAGGGGTCCTAGCGAAGCTCGCGCCGAGGCTAGAGATGGCTGGACGCGGCGGTGCGACATGCGGCGTAGGACCCGAGAGCTCGCCGGAGATGCCAAGCCGCAATATAGATCTACGAGCTACAAAAGTAATCGTGGAAGCATGATGGGGTGAAGTAGGTGCTCACCGAGCTCAAGGACGAGCGCGCGGCAGAGTGGAGGTGGCTGGCAACAAGGATCCTAGCGGCGACCAAAACAGGGGCGTCGTCGCCAAGGTCCTCCGAGCGGATCCACTGAAATCGAGCGAGGCGAAAAGTTAGGGGTGGGATGAGGATGCTAAGGGCGAGAGGAATTTGTGCATGGCTCACAAAATCGATGGGACTTCTTCGGTGCCGGCGCGGAGAGAATTTGGGGGAAAATGGTGCCGGTGGGGTGGCCTTCGGTTTTATAGGCGCGGGGCGAGAGTTGAGGGCACAATGGCCCATTCGGCGCAGCGGGGAAGGAAGAGGCGCGGCGATGATGGCGCGAGCGGCAGGTACAAAAGCAGACGCTGCGCGCGGTGGCAGGACAAAGTAGAGCAGAGCCGGGCAAGGCCACATGGAAGGGAGAGAGAGAGAGAGAGAGAGAGAGAGAGAGAGAGAGATGGTCCACTTTGCATCATAAATTCAAACGAATTTTGAATTTCAAACAAATTTTGAAATTGTCCCCAAATTGGGATGTTACAATTGGATAGACACTATTGCATAGCTTGATTATTCGAGAACTGCAACTATATCTTTTGTGTTCCAAAATATGCCATTATGAAACTATGTTTTATATTGGTATTTGCCACTGCTAGCTCCTAGTTGTATACAACTTTATACCTTTTGCTTTTGTCCTTCAATTGTTTTGGCATAGCTCCTTGCCAAATGAAAACAATAATACTCCAAAAACAATAAGGAAGTACATACCTGCTGCCTAATAATTATCTAAAAAATGGTTGCCTATAAGTTTTGGCTCCCTTGTGCATTTCCACCAAACCGATGGAAAGCACCCAACCAACATGGCTTCGCTAATTATGGACTTCACTGGCATGCCGAATACACAGAGTCAAACATTATGATTTTATCATTGTCTCATATGCCACATGAAAAGATTGGGACAGGAATTCCACCATTGCGACTACTGCTTGTCGTGTTCACCATCATCCACCCCTCTCCGCCATACAAGACCAGCTTTAGAGCATGATGCAATGGATCGGAATATTTGTCCCTCTGTCTATATATAGGCACGCCAAAGAATTAAAACTCACAAACTTTCTTGATCACTTGAGAAGTGGAGCAGAGTGACTGGTGAGACAGGATGAGGAGGAATACCCTTCTTGCCCTCTTCATCTGGGCCATGGCCACGGTGGCGGTGCTCCTCGCCGCGGCGGTGCCGGCGACGGCGAGGATGGAGGGGATCCATCCACAAGGTTATATATTAACATTTTTTCTCGTATAATTTCATAGTGTTCCATTTAAAATTCACAGAAGTCCTCTAGTGCTGCGATTTAGTAAACGAAAATGTCTACTTATCTATGAACAAAGCTCGTATCAAACAAGTTAACACTGAGCTCCATACATGTTAACACTGAGCTCCATGCCAGCTCTGGCATCTGGGATGATTGTTTGTTGTGAGGGGCAGACCCTCCATGAAGGCTGGTGAGGCATCGATCCCATCTAAAATTTGAGAGACTATTTATACCTAGATAAAAAGCAGCGCAATTTTTTTTATATTTTGGCTTATAAGTGAGACTGATGAGTAACCCATTGTTGGTAATTTGAATATTCAATGGATGTGATCATAAACTAGTGTGTTTGTCATTGTTGTATTTTTATAGTTTAACTAGTTTACAGTATATTTGACCAACAATAGAAAAAAAAAAGATTTTAGATGTGCTTCAACTGTTTTTTTATTCTGTTTACGCCACTGCATGTTGTTATAAGCATATGTGAAAGCTTTTACCCTTGCAAGTAATTGAGCACGATTATTTTGTCTGTCGGCAATGGATGGCAGGGTGCAGGTGCTGCTATTTTAAGCTGAGGCCGTTGATCCAGTGTGCCAAGGCGTGCTGCGGCTCGGACGACGAGAACTGCTGCCTCGGGAGCCACTAGCAACCACGTCTGCCTGAGCTGCTCGATTTCCTCTTCGTTTGAGCCGTCTTGCGATGTCGATCGTCCATGCACGAGAAATTAATAAATCCATGCAACTGCATGTACAAGTTGTTTGCTCTCCGCGTCGGTTCGTGCCCAAATCCAAATGCATATGCTGTAATTTTGTAAGGATCCCTGCTGTGTTTTACTTGTTCTAGTCTCTAGATCAAATACCTAAAACACACAGTACTGTAGATTTGCATCATAACCATTGCGAGTAAATACTTTATTGAATAAAAATATTAGCCTAGATGGCATTTACATCAGAGTATGCGCCAGCGTGGCATTTATTACAAAAGTTAGGCACGCATGCCTTAAATTAGCGGAAGACTAAAATACAAGTTCAACTTCAAAAAGGCAAATCAAGTAGATTCCCACAGGCAAGCTGTAGTTAGCGCTTCTTGACATCGAAATATTCTTCATGTTGAACTCCAATGTTGAAATCATCCTCTTAGAACTCCTCCATTGGGTAAAGATTCTTCCGGTCCCAACGTGCACAATGGAATGAACAGCCCGCATGAAAGACAGGGTGAATACGCAAATACTCGATAACCAAGGCTGACTATATGCAACTAAGGCTTACAAAGGAATGGCAAAGTTATTTTGCATAAAACCAGTTTTGTAAAGTTCACCCTATGTTTTTGAAACATAAAAAACATTAGAAGACAAATATTTGAATCATTTAGTTTCACAATATCCGGTGACTGCCGGTTTTTCCCAAATTGGCTACTCACGGTTCCACACCGTGAAGCTACAAACCCACGCTCACAGTCCCCCTATGAGGAGAAAACTAAAACACACGACTTCTGTCATGATTTTCCTTTAAAACATTTTGAAAACAAAATGTTAATACTACAGGCAGCTCCCCGTCGTCCACCCATGACCTCAGACAAGGCTATCATGATAGTTGTACACTCTGCAGAAGTTACGCGATTTTTCGGGCCAAAGAGTCTTCCTGATAAGGCCTTTGCCAATCTTCATCCTAATCCGGTAACCCCGATCCCAACAGCACAACAGTGGTTACCATTGGCCTCAGTTTAGTACCACACTCGACTGGCTGCGGGTTATACCATTGGCCTCAGGATAGTACAACCCAATACCATTGCCCTTAGGATAGTTACACCGGATGGGCACCAAACTAGGATTAGAAAAGCTACTAAGCCAGGGTCTGTCCATACATGCACTCGATGGTCGCACTGCAGTACTTAGCTCGTCTACCTCAAGGCATCGGTCCTTAGCAATCGAGGTGGGTCCCACACTTGACCCATATCTAGTGCAACATTGGCCTCAGCATAATGCACACCACCTTGTATCCAGCCACCCCAATGAGGTTTTGCAAAATACATTTTTGCCCTGATAGTTCCCCACTATCATCTACACCCATTTAAAGTGACAGACACAACTGTCTTTTCAAAGCAGACGTAGTTCATCGGCATAACAATTTAAACAGGTGCAGATAGGGACATTGCAATTCTAAGCAGTTCTAATGAGAGAAAACCCTAATTTTCAATGAAGGATGATAATATAAGACTTTATATTAGTCATATGGCAGCAAGGAATGTTTTAGTATAAACTAATAATTATTTGGGATTAGCTACTCTATTTACATAGCCATTTTTAATTTTAACATGCATGCATATTTCAGAAACATCTATGAATGCATTATAAAACAGTCATCGATAGGGTTCAACACTTGCTTTGGTTTCAAAAATCAACACCGGCTCCTGTTGGATTGGCGACGTCAATGGAATTCGTATCTAGCGTATGAAAACCCATAAATAAATACAATGCGAGAAATAACAAACAATTACATGAATGAAAATGCTCATGAAAACTTACAGAATAGTAGGTCTCAAATTTATAAACATTTTAAAAATGGTTTCATAATTTTTGAATCTATAGAATTAGAGGTGTGAAAAATATAAAGATTAACTGCTACACGAAGGTCTGCCCATACAGGCACTCGATGTGCAGTTCTTAGCTCGTCTACCTCAAGGCATCGGTCCTTAGCAATCGGGGTGGGTCCCACAGTTACTCATATCTAGTGCAACATTGGCCTGAGTATAATGCACACTACCTTGTATCCAGCCACCTCAATGAGGTTTTGCAAAATACATTTTTCCCTAATAGTTTCCCACTATCATCTACACCCATTTAAAAGTGACAGACACAGCTGTCTTTTCAAAGCAGACATAGTTCATCGGCATAACAATTTAAACAGGTGCAGATAGGGACATTGCAATTCTAAGCAATTCTAATGAGAGCAAAACCTAATTTCCAATGAAGGACGAAAATATAAGACTTTATATTAGTCCTATGGCAGCAAGGAATGTTTTAGTATAAACAAATAATTACTTTGGATTAGCTACTCTATTTACATAGCCATTTTTTAATTCTAACATACATGCACATTTCAGAAACATCTATGAATGCATTATAAAACAGTGGATGGTAAGGTTCAGCACTTGCTTTCGTTTCCACAATCAACATCGACTCCTGCTGGATTGGCGACGTCAATGGAATTCGTATCTAGCGTATGAAAACCCATAAATAAATACAATGCGAGAAATAACAAACAATTACATGAATGAAAATGCTCATGAAAACTTACAGAATAGTAGGTCTCAAATTTATAAACATTTTAAAAATGGTTTCATAATTTTTGAATCTATAGAATTAGAGGTGTGAAAAATATAAAGATTAACTGCTACACGAAAATGATTAGAAATCAAAGTAATTTGGAAAATTATGAAAAATTACAGGAAGTTATATATGGACCTAGCAAGATCACAGAAATTTGTGTGACAGGAATTGGACATCGGATGAAATTTTTTTGTGACTATTGGAATATTGAAATTTTTATACACAGAATGCGTTGACAGGCTTCTAGCTAGCTTTGCTGTGGCCGGCAAGGAAGTCCCATGCGGCTGTGTCACGGATGAAAGAAATGGAGAGAAGGCAGCTGCACGGCAAAGGACAGTGCAGCGGCTCGGGATACCGCGGCGGCGGCGCTAAGGGATACGGCCAACCGGCGGCAGACCGAATGGGAAAAGGGAACGGTGACCTGCGCGGGAAGATGAGGAACCAAGAGCAAGCCTTCGCTTGACTCGGCGTGAAACGAGGAGGCGGCGCGACGGGAGATGGCGGCAGCAACGGCGGTGGCGGAGCTCCGTGGGCGTGCTCGCCGCCGGCGCGGGAGGTGAAGCGAGGGGGCGGCGGAGGTTGGTGGCATCGCGCGGGAGCTCGAGGCAGCGTCTACTGGTGCCGGGGATGGCGAAGGTGCGCTGCTCAGCTAGCGGCGGCGCGGCACGGTGGCGCACGGCACTCCGGCCAAACGGCGGCGAGATGGAGGATGGGGTACGGCATTCCGGGATTGCGGGGAGATGAGGGGCACAATGATGCCCTCGGATTGAACGGAAAAAGGCGCCGAACGGCGACAACCCGATTGCCGGCCATGGGAAAGATATGGGAAAGATGAGGTGCACGACAGCGAGCACCTCCGGCGACGCTTTAGCAAAATTGATCGAGGGAAAACCTTTTACCTAGCTATTGTGTGAGCAAGTGAGCGCTTGGTTCCAACATTTGGTATCAGAGCTTGTATGCCCAAGATCCTGCGCTACTACCTCGACTCCATGGCGTTGGTTCCGCACGGTGCTGGGACGAGCAGCGGCGTCTCGTTCCACTATCCGCCGCTCACCCCGACGACCTACACCACATGGGCCATCAAGGTGGAGGCCCCTGCTGGATGCGCAATGTCTCTGGGAAGCTGTGGCTCCGGCGGAAGGTGCAGCGGTGGATGCGGGGAAGAGTAAGACGGCGAGGGCGCACCTCTTGCAAACCCTTCCCGAGGATATTTTGCTGCAGGTGGCGGCAAAGAAGACGGCGAAGGAGGTTTGGGATAGCCTCAAGACAAGAGTGCGGATCATGTCAAGACGGCGCGCCTGGCGACCTTGAAGGGGGAGTTCGACGCTCTCCGCATGAAGGATGGCGAGGCGCTGGACGACTACACCACTAAGCTCAGTGGCATGATGGTGCGGTATGCCAATCTCGGGGGTACCTTGGAGAATTCGGCACTGGTGAAGAAGCTCCTCGACACCGCGCCGGATAGCCTCTACCCCGCTGTCGCCGGCATCGAGCAATTTTGCGACATCGACACGATGCCGTACGAGGAGGCTTTGGGGCGTTTGAAGACATTTGAGGAGCGGTTGCGCCGCCGTGAGTCTGGCTCCAATGGCGAGGGCCACCTGCTTCTCACGGAGGAGGAATGGGTCGAGCGCATGAAGAAGCGCAACGGCTTTTGCTGCGCGTGAACAAAGGGAAGAGAAGGTGCTGTGCAAAGGAGCTGCAAAATGGCTAATGAATGGAATAGAAACCGATGGCGATACCACACCTTGATGGCCATTAGTGAAAATAAAGGAATTGATGCAAACTCTATTTACATGCATGCATTCTGTTGAGACCCATCTGTAGGGTACCCCGGTTTGATAATAAATATGTGTGACAAGATGAAATTTGAAATGTTTTGAAGAATTTTTAATGTTGCATTTGTGGAAATTGCAACCGAGGAAGCTGCAAAGATATTTCCTAAGGGAATGTGCAGTAAATATTCTCTCTCGGGAGTGTCTTGTAGTGTGTGATTTGTACACCTCTCATTCTCAAATGAAGGGTGAAGATGGGCTTTACGGTTTAGGGTATCTCACCCTTGGGCTATAAATAGAGGGGGGAGGGAGCTCAAAATTTCAGCAATAGAGATGGTGAGTTCGGTGTATAAGGGTGGCACCTAGAGTGCTTGTGACAACATGGAGTGTGGTTGTAATCCCTCAACTTCTATGCAGTGAAATCATTCTTCTCCATAAGTATATTGCGTTGATTTGCTCTTAGTTCTTATTTTCGTTGTTTTTTTGGAGCTCTTGTTTGGATATTTCTTACTGGTTATTGTTGTTCTATGATGCCTTTAGGTTTTTAATATGGTATGATACACACATTGCAACTATATGACAGGCAAGGGATCAAGTTCTTAACTTCTTGCAATCTGTCCAGAAACTTTCCTCCGCGTAGAAGTCAGTCAAAAATTTTAAAAACATTCTAGAAAAATCATTTTGCGATGATTCCACTTGGCAAAGATGCGCACCTCATATACCTATCTGTGGTAAACATTTGAAGTACACTGGTTTGCCCAGTTGGGAGCTATGAGGTGAAAACCGAGCCCCAAACTTTATGCTCGAAGTTCTTGACAGCTCCTAATGTTTGATTTGTCATATTTTCTGTGAATGGAGTTTTGAGGAGATTTTTGGGATGGAGCTTCATAACGCATAGTTACATAGGGTCAAAACTTTTCAAAAATCTAAGAGCACCATAAAGCCACCATCTATCTCCTTGAAGTAGAAACAAATTCTGAAGAATCTGCTTCTGCTTTCCATAAAGCAGCTTGTGTTGTTTGAATTTTTATATTTTTTCTACAAAGAGTTTTGAGAAGATTTTCGACTGACTTTCTCATGGATAATTATGTAGTAGGGACAAAAATTCCCAAAAATGGAAGAGCACCAGACAGCCACCATCCATCTAATCCAAGTGAGAACAAATCTGCTTTTGCTTTTCTCAAAGTCAATTTGATCATTTGGCTTGATCTTCTTTCCTAAAGCAAGCTTTGAATTGATTCCACTTTCTCAACACTTGACAACCAGGATTGTGAATAGAAAAATTCTCACATATTTCATGACTCTATCATGCATGCTATGGGTACACAAAATTGTCAAGTTTTTTGGGTTTTGGTGAAAACGGTATAGTTGAAAATTTGTGGCGTCTATTCACCCCCTCTAGCCGCCTAGCTCGGGTCTTCAACTGGTATCATAGCGTTTGGTTTGGTACTTCTTTGCAAATCTTGACCAATTTTTTAAGTCGATCCTTATCGTTGTCCAAGCTATGACGGACAAATATTCCACCAAACACCCCTCCCCCGTGTTCTCCGGAGCTGATTTTTCCTATTGTAAGACTAGGATGGAAACACATGTGAGGTGCTACAACCACATAAAGCGTGATTGTCCCAAGTCCGAAGGAGAGGAGCGGACCGACTACGTCGCACCGGCACAGAATGCCTACGCCAACAAGAACAGCAACATCAAGGCCGGTTGTGGAGGTGACAAGAAGAAGCCGCCTAAGCAGCTGATGAAGGAACTCTGCATGGTCGAGAAGGTGCTGGCCGCTCTGGAAGAAGTCATTATCTCTGATAAGGAGGATGGACACTCAGATGATGGTGATGATGAGCCGCCGAAGAACGAAGACGTCGACTAGATCGGCATGTGCTTCATGGCACACGGCGACAGCGGCGGCAGCGACTCAGACATCTACCACACCGAGGACGATGAGGTAACTGATGAATAAGGACCCTCCTATTTTGAACTCTTGAAAACATTAGTTGAAATTCATGACAAGTACACTATGGTCTTGGCAAAAAAAAATGCCCTAGAAGTTCAACAAAAAAATGCTAAGCCTGCTGCTTGCTCTGATTGTGGGAAGCTCACTCTATAATTGGATGAATTAAAAATGCATTTTAAGAATGCCATTATCCAACTTGAGAATGAAAAATGTAGGCATGTTTCCGAGCCTATTGATTCTAATGGGTGGTTAGAATTTGATAGGGTCATGGATGATTTCAATGAATTAAGGACAACTCATGATAGGATGCTTGATTTGAATAAAAAAACCTAGAGAAGTTAATTTTAAGTTTTTAGAAGAACTAGATGATGCTAGGAAGAATTTGTTCCTTGTCACCTCTGATCTAGAGTATGTCTGCTTGACGAACCATAGCATGCTTTGTCCTGATCCCTCTGCACACTCATCTAAGGACCCAGTCAATTCAGTTGCGGGCTGTAGCAATCATACTCCACCTAAGGACCCAGTCAGCTCAGATGAGAGTTGTAACTTCTACTTAATTGATTATACATGTCGTGATTGCACACTGTTGAAGCTTGAGAATTTGAATTTGCAAGCTAAGATTTCTGAGCTTAATTATATTGTTCTTGATGCCTCTGTGTGTAATCGATGTCTTGAGCTTGATGGGGATATTGGTAGGATGTATTTGGGATGTATTTGGACATGAGAAATAGATTTGAGGGTAGGTTGACCCAAGCTCAAAATGATTAGTGTCTTTCTTGTCAGACTCTCAAGAGTGAAGTTAAGATCCTAGGTGAGAAGTGTTGCAAAGCCTTGGAAAAGGAACAACTGATAGCCAGGACTCTTTGGACTCTTCCTCTTTTTGTGGGTTTTGTCCCCAATTACATCAGGAGTGCGAGTACCTCATGATTACTCTTAAGAAGTTTGTTGGAAGCAAACGAAAGCTGAACTTGATACTTGACAAAAGAAAGATATCAAGGGGTAGAGGACTAGGTTACAATTGGCTAGAGCACATTAAGATGCACCCACCTAAAATGCTTGGAAGGGATGAGAACATGTAGGCAGTTGTTCTTAGGGACAGTGTTCCTAAGACTATTGTTTTCATGTCCGCAGGGATCGTTAGGGAAAGTCCAACCACACAGTCTGTTCAGTCTTAGAAGAAAGCTCCACAGAGTCCACAAAGAAAGAGTGTTCCCCTACCGCTCCTGCCCCTAAAAATGCAGAGGAGTAGTTTGCACCTTCTGCAATAGGATGAGCATAATTGCTTCTGCCGTGTTAAGTAAGCACGTGACGAGCGCAGGAAACAAGCTAGAATTCGTGGTCCTTCTAAGAATCTTACACCTAGGTTCATTCCACTCAGGCTAAACTGGTGGGTAGACAGTCAGAACTTGGAGCTCAGCCTTCTGTTGCATGTCCTATTGCCGGTCTGGGGCGTGAGCAGTGCCGTCCTCAAGACGTACCTTCTGTTGGTTACAGAGGTGAGCGTCCGCGATGTGAGGTGTCAACTCTATGATGGAGGAATGGCTAGAAGGGTAGGAAGCGTGGACAGGATGCACCCGCCTCAGCTCAACGGCTGGTTGCTCTTAATCCAGCGTCAGGACGTTTCTCTATTAGAAGGGATGGCCTGGTACGAGTAGAGTATGTTCGGTATGGTCGTGTAACTCGGTTTTGGGTGTCAAAAAATGCACTGGTATTTCCCAATTCTGAGCCATATTTCTTCACTCGTTGACTCAGGTGCATCAGGTTGGGAAGGGGGACAAGTGGATCATCGATTCCGGGTGTTATCACCACATGGCCAGAAACTCTAAGTGGTTCTCCTCCTTAGTCCGTGAGCCCCAGGGTGAGAAAATCACCTTTGGGGATGATTTATCAGGTCGTGTGCTCACTCGAGACTCTATATGGGCTAAAACAAGCACCCAGGGCCTGGTATGAGAGGCTTAAGTCCAACCTAGTAGGTAATGGGTTCCTAATGGGTAAGGTAGACTAGACCATGTTTATCCGTAGGGTTGGCTTTGATTTCTTTCTAGTGCAAGTGTATGTCGATGACATTATCTTTGGTGGTTACTCCTCTGATCTTGTTTATGAGTTCTCGGAGATTATGAGCTCGGAATTTCAGATGAGCATGATGGGGGAGCTCAACTTCTTTTTCGGCTTTTAGTTCAAGCAAACAACAGAGGGAATCTTCCTTCACCAGAGCAAGTACACAAAAGACCTGCTGAGTTGGTTTTGCCATGTCTGATAGCAAGCCAGTCTCTACTCCGATGGCGGCCACTGTTGCCTTAGGGCCCGATGAGAATAGTGAGCCAGTCGACCAGAAGGAGTACCGTAGCATGATAGGCTCCCTGCTTTACCTCACCTCTTGGTGACCGGACATCCAGTTCCCTGTGTGTCATTATGCCCGCTTTCAGGCCTCACCTAGAGTGTCTCACCTTCAGGCGGTGAAGCAGATCTTCCGCTATCTCCGTGCGACTACAGACTTTGGCCTTTGGCTCTCTGCTGCCTCTTGTCTATCTCTTAGAGCCTTCTCAGATGTAGACTTTGTTGGCTGTAGGACAGATAGGAAAAGCAATTCTAGTACTTGCCAATTTATTAGCACTTCTCTTATTTCTTGGTCCTCTAGGAAGCAGTCGAGTGTTGCGCTGTCCACTGGTGAGGCTGAGTATGTTGCTGTTGCTACATGTTGCAGTCAGGTTCTTTGGCTCCACTCTACCTTGAAGGACTTTGGGTTGGATCAAGCAAATGTGTCACTTCTCTGTGACAACACCTCCGCCATCAACATTGCTAAAAACTCAGTGCAACACTCTAGAATAAAGCACATTGAGGCCTTGTTCTTTCCAACGTATCGTTGTGTTGGCGTATTACTGTAGCAAATTTGAGAACCCTCAAAATAAGGTCTAAAAAATAATATAAAAATAGTTTTATAACCTTTGGAAGGACTATTAAAAGTCACAAAGAAATCATTACAAATTATCACAATATGTAGGCTATATAAAAATAACAAAATTTGCTACAGTATTATGCAACAGTATAATACGCTGAATAGAACAAGGCCTAACTTGAGATATCACTTTCTTAGAGACCATGTGGAGAATGGTGATATAATCTTGCAGTTCGTTGAGACCGACCGTTAGATAGCTGATATCTTCACCAAGCCACTGGACAAAGCTAGGATTGAGGTTCTCAGGGGAGAGCTCGGGGTTGTGAGCTTGTCTAGCTTATAGTCAGGGGGAGCTTGGGCTACGTGTGCTATATTTAATATATTCTTTCTGCTTTTCCTACATTGAATTTGGATTGCATTCGAGCTTGGTTACATTATGTAGCCTGTCAACACTCTTCACTTAGACTTCTGACGTGCTATAGCACGGACCTCTCATCTTGTGCTTAGGTTGCTATCATGCGTAATAGGCTTCCTTCTCTCGTTTGGATAGTTTGATCCCAGAAAGTCTTATAGGCCTCTGGGTAGACAGGGTCTGTGTTATATCTCTAATATCTGAGATGTAGAATTGTCTTTCCTTATCAGTTGCAGGCAACAGATGAGAGCGAGTCTGAACTTGAGTGGTTTCTGTTCTGGTCTAATTCTTTGTGATTTGGCCAGTTGCATTTACTTGGTTTTCCGACTCTCTATTTTCTTGCTGATCGTCTTGTACATGATTTTGGGCAAAATGTTGACTCACTTGATAAGGGGGAGCTTCGAAAAATTTTCAATTAGCATATAGACTTATTTTGCTTTGTAGCATTTTCTATTATGATTTGTAGGTAATTTATTATAATTCTCTAGGGTTGGCACCTATTTTTATTAATATAGAATTCACTAATCCTTTTGTTGTGTTTTGCCTAATAATTCATTTAATTAATTACATGGGCAAGAATTACCTTTCATAACTCCCTTTATTTATCAAGCAACTTATACACTCTGTGGTAGTTTATCGAGATTTTTATAAAGTCAGAACCCTTATTTTAAAAATCCAGAATTCATTTAGCCCGTTATTGGTATTTTCTAAAATAAGAGGATTGCACCTCCCTAATTCATACAGTGGCTAAATTAGTCGCAACAGATGTTTTCATATTTTTATAAGGTTCTATATTTATTAAGGCATTTACTTACCTATTATACTTTTCTTAAGAATATTTGGGGTCTAATTCATTAATTGATATACCCAACAATTACCCTAGAATTAAATTAACCATTCCTATATATGAAAATATACATTTTCAACTAACAGTGCCAAATTTCCCCTATACAGTGGTCATGGTTATATTTTTTTTATAAATCAGATATGGTCTCTAGTATTTATCCAAATTTTTTTAAAATTTTTGGGAGTCTTTAGCTATTTTATTTAAATCGAAAGCTAATTATGTAATTAAATAAATGGTTAAAACGCTGGGAAAAGGATAAAATCCTTCGGGCCGAGTAGGCGAACAGAGCGGCCCATCGGCTAAACCGGTCTGTGGGTCCCGCCTGCCAGCGACCTATCGTAAAACTCTCAGCAAGCATCTTGGCGCGGATCGGACAGCATTGGGTCGTCGTCCTCCTCCCGCCCGGTGACGTGGATCGGCGGTGACGGTAAACGTCGCGGCGGCGCTATGGCGGTGCTACAACCGTAAGCGTGCGCGCCCTTGCTTCTATGGTGCCCTACGATCCTAATGACACCATTGTTGAGGCTGGCGATGGCCAGACGCAACGGCACAACGGCGACGGCAGAACCGGAGGTTCGCTGGTGGCAAGCGCGCCCTCTAGGGATCTACAAGCCACGGGAATGGGAGTGGAGCATGCGGGTGAGGTGTAGATGCTTACCGGGCTCAAGGACAGACGCGCGGAAGGGCGGAGGCTGTTGGCGGCGGAGGGCTCGTTGGCAGCCGAGACAGGGGCAGTGGCGGCCCAACAGCTCCGAGCACCTGAGCTGAAATTGATCGAAGCGAGAGGATCTGGGCACTGCCTAGTAGTTCGGGGCGGAAAGAATTGAACTGTGGCTCATGGAATCGCTGGGATTGATCCGGTGCTGGCGATGATCGGATTTGGGGAAAACGCGAAAACCGGCGCCGGCGGGGTAGCGCCATTCTTTTATAGGCGCGGGGCGAGCCTCGGACCCGAAGGCGCACTCGATGGCGTGGTTGGGCGAGCGGCGCGGCGACAGGACCAGTGCGGCGCTCGGCGCGGCAGAGCGCGGCTCGGCGAGGTGACGGCTACGGCGCGCGATGATGGCAAATGCGGCACGCGGCGTGGCAGAGCAGGGTGGCAAAGCAGGGGCAGGGCCACCGGCCAGGAGAGAGGTGGAGAGGAGAGAGAGAGGGAGAGAGAGAGGAAAAGAGGTATGGCCCACATGTCAGCGTCAAATTCAAGTTAAATTTGAATTCAGTTAAATTTGACCCAAAATTGGGCTGTTACATATGTAGTGCCTGACAAGAGTCGCAAGGCATAGATAACAAAGATGTCCTCTTTAAAAAAAAAGCACCGTCCTCTTCTTTTTAATGAAATGATAGAGTGACTGCCCCGTTTGTTAAAAACAAACAGATGCTCCAGGGCTCATTTGTCGGTGCGCCTTTTTTTTTTTGAAAGAGGACATCTTTGTTATCTATGCCTTGCGACTCTTGTCAGGCACTACATATGTAACGGCCCAATTTTGGGTCAAATTCAAAATTTGATTGAATTCAAATTTCACTTGAATTTGACACTGATATGTGGGACTGCCCCTGCTCTGCCACCCTGCTCTGTCATGCCGCGCGCCGTGTGCCGCATCTGCCCCTGCGCGCCGCATCCGTCACCTCACCGTGCTGTAGATGCAGACTCCACGTTTCAATTTTTTTTTCCGGACTTATGATGTAGCCATTCATTTGTAAACGACTTACGAAGTAATGTTTATTCTTTCGTGGCTGGATTATAAGATGTACATGCATTATTAGAGCATCCCCAGGAGACTAGGCAAATGAGCCCCTACTCCAAATTTTTTTTAATTGACTAAACCGGGAAGAAGCAGGCTAGAGATGGCATGTGCACTGGGCGGGAGAATTTCGGGTTACTGCAGCGATTGGGGGTATTGATTGGGGGTCTCCTGGGGATGCTCTTAGTCAACTTCTATACAATCCTAAAATTCTGAAATGTCAAATGGATAGCATTGCCGCATTTTTCAAACAACACTGAATTCAAAGATATGAAGGAAGAATTGTGCAAAATTCCATCTCAATGGTCACTATTGACTGAAATGATCATATCAAACAGTCCAACATCTACGCTAACGGATCAGTTCAAGTCCAGTAAAGCGGCTGCATCTTATTGTTAGAATTATTGGGCCTTGGCCCATATAATTAAATAATTCCTAAAAAATCTCAAAGGCCCATGTATGCTTGAGGCCCATTTGGTGGAAGGCATGGTAGTTTAGTACCGTATTGCTAATTGTGGGGGAGAGGCCCCTCTCTTCCCCTATATAAGCAACCCATTGCCTCCTTCTAAGGGAATCCATACTACTGAAGGAAGGTGTGGATTGCATGGGCCCCGGGTACCCTCTAGAAGGCCCATAAAGGAGCAGATAGGGGGCGGTCCAGGACGGTTGGCCGAAGATGGAAACCACTCGGATTACACGCGAGCTTGAGGCGCAAGAAAGGGTCCGAGTTTATGGGACTTCCCCATGTAATTAGCAGATCAATGCATACATTCCATGTAACATCCTAGCGGAAATAGCTATCATATACCCTGCGGTTTCTTGTAAACCCTACCCCCCTGCACTATATAAAGGGAGGGGTAGAAGCCGTCAAAGGGGGGCAATCAAATGATCAATAGGAGCAGCATCTTGCATCCCGATCTACCAAGTAATCCCAGAACATAGGAAGTAGGGTATTACCTCCTCCGTTGAGGGCCTGAACCTGTATAATCCTGTCTTGTGTTAGCCATCTGGCCTAGTTCTCGATTAGCGTCCCCTCGTACAAATTCATTGCCGGCGGTGACCCCCCAGTTAGTCACCTATCGACAGTTGGCGCGCCAGGTAGGGGGCAGCGTCGAGATCATCTTTCAGATCAGATGGCTTTTTCGAGATCGCCGTACGTCGACATGAGGCCAGGAGAGACCCTTCACTTCGGCACCTTGGACTTCGTCGTCGACGGCGTCGGCAATCTTCGTCTCTCCACCCCACGGGAGATCATTCAACCAGAAGGTGCACGCAATCAATGGGACCCATTGCCTTTTGGCTT
>SPJY01031471.1:709318-748563 GCA_005191435.1 Raddia distichophylla
GAATTCAAAAAATTATGAAAAATTATTTTACGAACTCTAAGAAGAACTATCTAAAACCTCACAAAAATATCTACAAAATATTACAACGTTTGACTTATACAAAAATAACAAACTTTCATTTAATTTAATTTAATTTAATCTGAAACAAAGAAGGCCTTAAACCTCAACATAAATCCTTTTGTCCCTCGTTTAACCGTTTGCCTCGCTGTTTTTGATTGTGTAGGAACTTTAATGTTAATTTGACTTCAGCCCTCCATATGCATTTCCGAAATAATTATCGTAATAACTTCGTATAGCATACATTATACGAAGTTATAAGACTTCAGACTGCTCATATCTATCTCTGCCAAGGAACACATAAAGGTATCACATTCGGCAGCATCAAGTAAGCTCAATAAAACGAACGAAAACAGATCCAAGTGAGACCAACTACATTTCAAAAGAAGAGTAGCCATAAATATTTAACCCAACTATATTCCACACAAATTAGCGAAATAAATCCAGCATTGCTCGATCAAAAAGAAAGAAACCCCAATCAAGAATCACTATTTATGCTTTTTTTTTTCTACACCGAAAGAGATCTCAAGAAAAGAGCCCAACCAAGACCGAGGACACTCACCGGATATCGACTCCGCCGCGGCCGACGTATCGTGACACGTTCTGCGCGACCCACAAGTCGGCGGTGGACGTCGACCCCGCTATGGCCGCGAGCTCGCCGTTGGTGACGCCGACCATGACCTGGATGCCGCTGCCGGCGAGCGCGCGCAGCACGCCCGGGTCGGCGTCGAAGAGCTTGACCTTCCCGATCCTGTTCGCGCGCATCAGGTCCACCACCACCGGCGGCGGCACGCGGTGCGACGAGACGGTTCCCCAGTTCACCCCCACCGCCGCGTCGGCCGCCCAGAACCGCTGTTCCTGCCAGCATGACAAGGCCAGGAAGAAGGCCAGGAACGGGGCAAGGGCGGCCATTGAAGCCTAAAGCAGCAATCCTTGTTTGCCCCGAGTGGTTTCTTGGATCAAAATAGGATCTTTGGGGTGGGATTTTGGGAGTTGGTGGGCGAGAAGTGAGTGTGCGATGAGATACTTGGGGACTGGATACTGGGTACTGCACAGAAGAAGAAAGACTGAGAATGTTCAGGGATAGGAAAAAGAGAAATTGCAAGTAAGGTTTGCGCCATTTCCTATTTTAACCAAGGTTCTAAAAGTCGCTAGTCGCTAGTCGGGCGGCGAGGTGGGAACTAGGGTTAAACGGAATTAATCGGACACATAAATCGACACTAGTCGGAATTAATCGGTAATCGGTCCTAATCGGAGGACAATCGACTAGAGATTAATCGGGGACTAATCGGAGATTAATCGGGATTTTTAGAACCTTGATTTTAACTATCTAAACTTGCGATTTACTTCTACGCTTTCTAAACTCATATCATTTGCATGCGAGATCCAAAACTATTAGGACAGCCATTAAACACCGGTTGAAAACCCATATCACCGTTAAATATCTATATGTGACCCTCCAACCAAGAGCCCACGTCACCCCTTCTATCTCCCCTTCTCTCTAAAATATTTTAAAAAAATTTGAGGATTTCAAATTTTAAAAAATGATTTTTTGATACTTTGAATCGTGACGATTTCAAATTTTTTTAAAAAAATTAATCCAAATTAAATTTATTTTAAAATGAGTTTTAGTGATTTTAAGTTTTCAAAAAAGTTTTTTAGAATTTTTATCTAGCCTTTTTTATTCCAAATATGTTTTTTGAATTTCCAAAAATTATTGTTTTATTTAAGTGTCTTTGATTTTTGAATTTTGAATTTTGAATTTTGAAAGGCCCAACCCAAATATTCACTTATAGTTTTTAAAATATCCCTAAAACTCAAATTTATATATTTAAAATTACTAAAATTTATTTTTCAAAATTTAAAGCCGTAAAAATTAAATTTTTATTTTAAATCCCAAAGTTAATTTTTTGAATTTTGAAATTAATTTTTTAAGTTTAGAGAGAATTAGATCGAGAGCATGATGTTGGCGAAGAGAACATCTAACGTCCAAATGGGCTGCCACCTCAACACGTAATAATCGTCCTAATGGTTTTTGAACCTCCTGTCTTAGACGATGACAAGTTGAGCCAATAGGCATTTAATGTCCAAATGAGCTATCATCTCAACGCGAAATGACTGTCCTAGAGGTTTTGGACCTCCCGTACAAACGACGATAAGTTTAGGGAGCCGTACAAGCAAAATGAAAGTTTGGGAGAATACGTGCGAAATGGACCACATTTAAGGGGCTGCAGACCTGCAGTGCAACTTTTCGTAGAAAAAGGGCAGATTGGTAAAAAGCTTTTCGGGTATGAGTCTAACGGCCGACTTACTGCTGAAATTGCTGAAAAAGCTGCATGTCTGGGCAGAGATAGCCGTTGGGCATGCTTGGAGGATCGAGGGCTGGACTGGACTGGAGTCAAAGGCTGCACCAAAGGTAACAGCATGGATGCGCCGGCAGCCGCGGCGGAAGCCGTTTAATAGACCAATGTGAACCCGTTGATATCTGTCATTGTTGATCGCATTTGTACATCTTCGATTTAGGCCTTGCTTGTTTCAGATTAAATTAAATGAAAGATTGCTATTTTTATATAAGTCAAATGGTGTAATATTTTATATTCATTTTTATGGGATTTTAAATAGCTCTTCTTAGAGTTCGTAAAATATTTTTTTTGATTTTTTGAAAAACGTTTTTTGAGAGGGTTAGAGCATGTACAGCAGGGCCCCTATCAAGCCCCCCATCAGCGATTTGAATTTTTGAAGCTTGCGTTGCCTGCCTGCTGTGTCTCTGCAGTTTTTGAATTTTTGAACCCGTGAGTACTGTAGCTACAGTACTTAAGGGCCCTGCTGGGATGCTCTTACAAATTTGCTATAGTAAAACGCAACTCAACATTAATCTGAAACAAACAAGGCCTTAAACCTCAACATGAATCCTTTTGTCCCTGTTTATCCGTTCGCCTCGCTGGTTTCGATTGTGTACGAACTTTAATTTAATTTGACTTCAGCCCTCCATATGCATTTCCAAAATAATTATCACGATAATATGAATTCACTGAACATGAAAAAAAAGAGTAGACAAACATCTGGATGATTCAATTGAATTACGTTCTTTTAGTCATTTTCTTGTTTCGCCAATTTCATGACTACATCGTTGTCGAAGTTTGTTAAATCGGGGGTACCATTGGCAATGAATTATATGAGGTTATGCTCTAAATCCAAACTCTATGGCAACATGGGACAGAGGATTATACAGGTTCAGACCCTCGAGATGGAGGTAATACCCTAGTCCTGTGTTATTGGAATTATGATGATCTGATGATCAATACCAAGGGACGTGTATGTGTCTGATGTCTCCCGAACCAGGGTCCCCTGCCCGTCTTATATACTGGGGAGGTAGGATTATAAGATAGAGTCTTGGTCAGTTACGAGGTATAATTCCTATCTCTATCATTTCTTACCGGATACGTAGTTATATGGTATTACAATCATATCTTCCCTATTTGGTATATACTTCTATCTTTATCTTATACTTGTCGTACAAGGTTGGCTGGCAGACCAGGTGTTCTCTTTGCGCGTGTAGCCTGCTCAGCCCACACCCGGGGTTCATATATTACACAGTAGCCCTCCGAGTTCTTTACAACCGAGTTGCTGCCTTTCTGGTTGCACTCCAATCGAGTCATGATTCACGCCGAGTGCTTCCAGTTTTTTATATCCCTTCCCGACTGGTTTCTTTTTCACGTCGAGTGCTGCGTTGCATGCAAGGAGACTGTGAAGGACTCAATAGAGCTCCACGTATTGGAATTTCTGAGTGGTATCTAGCCCGATTTATCGGATTACTGGCAGTTGGCCCATCATGGGGCGTACCCTTGTTGGATGGAGTTGGTCAAGTAGTACCTGTACCCGACTGTCGTGATGTACAGCTGGCGGCCCTCTTTAGAGCATACCCTCAAAACCCTTAATACAGGATCAACTCATGACATCTGGCTCCGACTTGTGCGATAACCAGCGGTCGGCATAACATAGGGCATGCAACAAGAAGAAATTTATTGGTTTGATAGGTACGCAAGTCCCGTTTGATGTGGTGACCGGCAGTCGACCTATCACGGGGCGTACCATATCCCAAACAAGTTTTGGCAGAGTGGTACCTATACCCGTCTGTCGCGGTGTACAACTGTCGGGCCTTTTAGAGCGTACCAAGGGTATAGATTTGTAACTAAGTCGTAGTTGGCGCTCATGGCGCTGGGTGGCTCATGGCCGAAGGAATTGGCTTGTAATCGTGCCGTAGTTTAGATTAGTTTTAGCCAAGCGATATTTGTACCCGTTTTGTCACGATGTACAACTGTCAACTCTTTAGAGCATATCCTTGTAACCCTAATACGAAATCAACTTATGTTACCCAATTCCGACTAGCGTGGTAAACAGCTCTTGGCCCAACATGAGGCTATCACAAAAAGTTTTAATCTAGTTGGCTTACTAGGCACCCAAGACTTGTTTAGTACAGTGAGTGGCAATCGACACATCATGGGGCGTACCATATCTCAAGCCGGGGACCCAAATCCCGCCTCATACGGTGATTTGGTTGGCGACCCATCTTGGGGCATACCACATCCTGGATTAGGTTTGTGATCGTGGCACAGGGTGGCTCGTGGCCAAAGGCGTAGGTAGCGCTCATGGCGCATGCCGTTATGCACTTGTAGACGAATTCGTAGAAGGTAATTTATGAAGGAGAAATACATGAACTTTTGAGGCATGCGGAAGGTGGTATAACGGCCTCCAGCACTTGTCATGACAGTGCTAGGAGCAGGATTCCCATCAGACGCAAGCCGGAACCCCCTGTAACATGTCCATGTAGGATTTAGGCAGTATCATGAAAGCATTTATATGGATCTAAAATACACTGGATAATTGATCTTATTGTGGTATATTACTGGTGCTTTTCGGTTGCATCTGTGTGCTGTTCAGATTGTGTTTATCAATCTGTTTGTTTAATCTGGTACCTTTACATTGCACTTGTGTGTTGTTTGGTTGGTTCAGATTACTTTGATTTGTATCCGGTGACTATTACCTTTAGTTTTAGTATATCAGCAGGTATGTTGGCTAAATTGGGATGTTCTAATCTTAATTCCTTTCTAAAACAGAGCATAGATAAATTGTTTAATGCTTGATATTGATCTCAAATTATATTTGCCTATGAAATCACTGAGAACGATAACTAGGACACTATTTTACAGCAACTAGTTATTGGTTAAATTTGAGAGCTCCCTAATCAATTCAATGGTGATCTATTCACTTGATTTGTTGTCTGCCATGTTTTTTTAATTGGTTTATCATGATACTTGGTACTTTGCATTCCAATCTTGTAGAGTACATGATAAATATATTATTCCATGGCATTGGTGTGTCTTTTTGCTCAAATTATTTATATTATGTTTAGAGAAAATTGCATCATTAGTCCCCAAACTTGTTCCGCCTGTGCACATAAATCCGTAAGTATCAAAACCGCTTATTTAGATACCCAAACTCATGGCTCAATTCTCAGGCACGCGTATCGAGTAACTATAGTTCACCATTTGTGGGTCAGAGCATCACTACTCAGAATAGTACACATATTCCTTTGTAATCATTAAGGGAAAGCAATAAAAGTGCTCACGCAAGTGCACCAATTAGGTGTAGCCTCCCGACTTGCTGCTTAGTTAAAAACCAACTAAGTAGCAAGTCAAACAACAAAAATCTAAATGAAAAGATCATGATGATGAAAAATTAGCTTATGAGCTCCTAACACAACCGTAGACTTGGACGCGCATGGCGGAGGCATAGGCGTGTAGTCGAGCCATATACTTTGATGCTCGTGGCGCAGGCGTAGGCGTTTAGCCGAGCCATCGACTTGTGCGCTCGTGGCGCGGGCGTAGGCGTGTCGCCGAACTGTGGAAAAGGGCGTTGAGGGCGCCGACGTTGGCATGTCACGGAGCCAGATACTTGGGTGATCGGGACGCCGGCATAGCCATGTCGCCGAGATGTAGACTTGGACGCTCGTGGCGCTGGCGTAGGCATGTTGCCAAGTTCTAGACTTGGGCGCTCATGGCCTAGGCGTTGGCATGTCGCCGATCAGCAAACTTGGTCGCTCGGGAGCCAGCGTTCCCGCGTCGCGGAGCTGAAGACTTGGGTGCTCGGGACGCCGGCGTAGGCGCGCGTGTCGCCAAGCTCTAGACTTGGGCGCTCATGGTGTAGGCGTTGGCGTGTCGCCAAGCCGTATGTTTGGATGCTCGGGGTGCTGGCGTAGGCGTGTCACCAAGCTCTAGACTTGGGCGCTCATGGTATCGGCGTTGGCGTGTTGCCGAGCTATAGACTTGGATGCTCGGAGAGCTGTCATAGGCGTGTCGTCGAGCTGTAGGCTTGGGCGCGTGTGGCGCTGGCGTAGGCGTGTCGCTGGGCCGTAGCCTTGAACGCTCGGGGCGCTGGCGTAGGCATGTCGCGCGAGCAGTAGACTTGGTCGCTCGGGTGCCGGCGTAGCCGTGTCGCCGGGCCGTAGACTTGGGCGCTCGGGGCGCCGGCTTAGGCGTGTCGCCGAGTCGTAGCCTTGGATGCCTTGGGCCACGGGGCGCCGACGTAGCCGTGTCACCGGGCCGTAGCCTTGGGCGCTCAGGGAGCCGGCATAGGCGTGTTGTAGAGCCGAAGACTTGAGCGCTCGGGGCACCGACTTAGCCGTATCGCCAAGCCGTAGACTTGGGCGCTCATGGCACTGGCGTAGGCATGTCGCCAAGCCAAAGACTTGGGCGCTCAGGGCGCCAGTGTAGGCGTGTCGCCAATCCGTAAACTTAGGCGCTCGTGGCGTAGGTGTGTCGCTGAGCGGTAGACTTCGGCACTCGGGGCGCCGGCGTAGGCATGTTGCGGAGCCCTAGACTTGGGCACTCGGGTCGCCAGCGTAGGCATGTCACAGAGCTGTAGACTTGGGTGCTTAGGGCGCCGATGTAGGCGTGTCGCCGAGCCGTATACTTGGATGCTCGGGACACGGGCGTAGGCGTGTCATGGAGCCGCAGGCTTGGGCGCTTTTAGCGCCAGCGTATACGTGTCGCCGAGCTGTAGCCTTAGGAGCTCAAGGCGCCAGCGTATATGTGTCGCCGAGCCATAGCCTTGGGCCCTCGAGGCGCCGGCATAGGCGTGTCGCCGAGCTGTTGACTTGGATGCTCGGAGGGCTGGCGTAGGCGTGTCATCAAGCCATAGGCTTCAGCGCTCGTGGTGCTGGCGTAGCATTGGCCACTTGGGACGCCGGCGTAGGCATGTCGCCGAGCAGTAAACTTGGTCGCTCAGGCGCCGGTGTAGCCGTGTTGCCGAGCCGTAGACTTGGGCCCTCGTGGCACGGGCGTATGCGTGTCGCAGAGCCGAAGACTTGGGCACTTGGGGCGCCGGGGTAGGCGTGTCGTCAAGCCGTAGACTTGGGCGCTCAGGGCACTGGCGTAGGCATGTCGCCGATCCGTAAACTTGAATGCTCGGGGTGCCGGCGTAGCCATGACGCCGAGCCATAGACTTAGGCTCTCGAGGCGCCGGCGTAGGCATGTCGCCGAGTCGTACAGAAGCGGCTGAGTCACTGGAACAGTCATCGGAGACCCAAGTTCCAACGAACGCCGGTTTCTTTCCATTCTTGGAGGTGGCCTTAAACTCGGTCTTCTTTCAGTTCTTGTACTTCCTATCCTTGTGCTTGGACTTGTCATCATCACTTCCTTGCTTGCTCTTCTCCTTGCACTTGATCTTGTCCTTGTGAGGGCACATGGAGGCAATGTGACCCTTCTCATGACACTCATAGCATCGATAGCTAGAGTGTGGGTTCTTGGTTTGCCTCTTGAAGTCAAAGTGCAAACCATTGAAGGTTGTGATCCTATTGGCAACTACAATGTCCCCTTCGGTCATATCTAATGCGGTGAAGCAAAACTAGAGAACCTGGCTCTGATACCAATTGAAAGAACCTAAGGCTGAGAGGCGGGTGAATCGGACTATTTCAATTTTTGCATTTGTTGCACTTAGTCACTTAGGAAAGGTAAGGCACACAGCTAGCGCGTGGATTCCTACACAAGTCTAATAGGTGGAAGTAATCAAAGCACAAGTGTAGGAGGCACGAAGGCACTTGCAGACAGTGAATATCAAGATGCAGTAAGTAAATCAGACAAAGAGGCGCAAATCGATCTTTTTGCCGTGTTCGATGCAAGCACCTACTCACGTTGAGCAAGCTTCCGTTCAAGGAAGCCGGGACTCTATTGTCCCTAGGCCTCAATCCACTTGGTGGTAGCTTTTCACCAACACATGGTAGGCGAGCTTCAAACCTTCACACGAATCCGCAGCCTCCACATGTGAAGGACCCTGAAACACCGACTTCACACAAGATGCCGACCTCGAGCATACCGAGGATTTAGCACATCTTCGATACAATGGAGAAAAGCACCTTGGGAAGCAAGGTGGCAGCCGACGCGATGCTGGGCTTTGCACACTCCGACGGATGGAGAGAAAGCACCGTGGAAGCACGGTGACCTTCACGGAAAAGGGTTTGCTTGTAATATGCTTGACAGAGCTTGGCGGTGACGTTTCCCGGTGGGAAGAATTCAAAGAGCACAGGACCAGAGACACCACAACTCACCAACCCTCATCCCACCATGCAGGATGGCAAGACAACCATGGGAGAGGGCACGGACCTTGGGGGCGACGAGGAGGAGACTAGGGGTGCTCTCTTCTACTTCGTCAATCCTTCTCCCTCAATCTCTCTCACTCAATCTCTCAAGCCCTCATGGTGGATTTGTATTTTGGGAGAGAACACCATGGGAGGAGCTCTCTAGGGTGCCTAGGGAAAGGGGAGGCTGCTAAATGAGGATCTCTCACTTTTCCCCGAGCTAGTGGCTCCTATTTATAGGTACAAGGCGAAAACCCTAAGAATGAATGGCCCAGATTGAATTCCCCGTGTTGCAGTCGGATCCAGTCCGATGGTCGTCGGACCCAGTCCGATGAAGTGTTTCACTTTGGGAGTGGCCTAGTCAGACCCAGTCCGACAGAAGGGTTTGCATTTGGGACTTAGTCGCTAGGAGTCGATGGTTTTGTCGGACCCGGTCCGGCAGTGGTCGGACCCAGTCCGGTAGTAGGGTTGCATTTTGGGGGACATAGCCACTCACACGCTCATCCATCAGACCCAGTCCGACGGGGCTAGTTTTTGCAGCCCAATTCGTTTTGGGTTGGTACTCAGTTGTCAGTGTCCCCCCCCCCCTGTGCCAATAGGTTCAAGATCTGTGTGACACCGTTATCCACGGATTGTGCACTCAATTATGTGGCACCGTTACCCACGGGCACTGTCAATTTCTGCTCAGATTCTGAGTGGTTCCGTTAACCACGGATTCTGCGTGACACTATGTACTACAGATTCTGCTGCCTATTCCACCAAGTGAGATGCCCGAACTAAAAGTTCGAAGGGTACTCAATCAGGGCCTGCCCATACTAGCACTCGTGGTCGCACTGTTGAACTTAGTTTATCTACCTCAAGGACTCGGTCCTAAAGGATTTTGGTGGTTTCCACACTGGGCCCGAGTTTCGTGCGTACTGCACCAATCCATACAACCATCCACCCAAACAGGGTTTTGAAAAAATCATTTTCCCTTTTATAACCCAACTATTGTAACCCAATAGTCCCATTTTATCAAATATGACAGCGCCAACTGCCTTTAAATCACGTATTTCAAATATTGCATTTAACATGAAATAACAATGACGACTACGAGCAATAAATAGCAGAGCTAAGCATTTAACGATCAACTAATCAATGAAATGGCAATAAACAAATTTTATACAAGGATCAGGTTCATACGATGATAACTTAATTTTTGGGTATTTAACTATCAGGCTATTCAATTAGCATTTTTACCTTTCAATATAATATGCACCTTAGCAAATCTAGTAAATCATTTAGAAATCTAGGCGACAATATGATCAACAAATATTTTGGGGGAAAATCAATGATGACTTGCCATAAATGTGGTCTTCTAGGCGTCTGGACACGTCCTCGGTCCCAACGACGTAGGCGTTCCGATCTAGCGCAAACAGACAAAAACATAAATGCATCATACAAAAATATGCATGCAGTGGTACAAATGACATTTTTAAATTAAAGTACGCATTTTTTAATGAATTTATAGAATCTTGTTCCTTTTAAATTGGGTTTGTATTTTAAAAGATATAAAAATAATAGAGCATCAATTAAATAAAAGAATGGAAACTGGGCCGGCTCTCACCGCACCGGCCCAAGGAGACGCGTCCGGGAGGGGGGAAACAATGGATGGCCCGACCTGGGCCAGCTAGTCTCTGCGGCCCACGAGCGGCTCGGCCTGGAGAGGGAGCTGGCTGGCTGGGCCAGTCGCGCACGGAGGAATGGGCCGGCGCGCCCGCGGCGTCCTGACTCGGCGCAGAGGCTGACAGGGTGGGGCCCATAGGATAGAGACACAAAGCAGGGGAGCGGCGGTGAGCGGTTCGGCGGCGAGGAATCCGTTGACAATGGCGATGCTCCGGTGGGGTAAAGTGAGGGGAAAGTGAGAGGGAGAAGTGAGGATACTAGGGGAGGGGTCCACGGCACTGGGAAAGCTTTAGTGACGGTCGCCGGCGGCTCAGGGCGGAGGTGAGTGACGGCTCGCGGCGAGGATGGTTGCCGGCGCTAAGGGAGAAGATGTAGGTGCTTCGATGAGCTACCGGGATGTGAGAGAGACGTAATGGCGGTGCGGATTGGGGTCGGACAGAGCCAAGTCGGTGCGGCGACGTGGGCTCGGTCGGAGGGGAAAATGTGGCGGCGTGGGATGCTCTGGCGAAATTGGTTGGCGGAGGAATTCGGGGTGGCTACGGAAGGGCTCTAGAAGAAGGAGGAATGACTCACCGGGTGGTCCACCAGTGGCGACGTCGACTTATCTGTGCCGGAGATGGGTTGAACAGAGAGGGAATGAGGAAGAGAGCATGCGACGGCGTTGGTTTAAATAAGCAACGGCGGCAAAAGCAGACAACGATGGTGGGGCCACGGCGAGCAAGTGGAGGATGGCGTGGCCCGGACGCCACGCTGACCAGGAGTATGGCGGCGGTTCCCACTGCAGCAAAGGAGTGGCGCGGAGGAGCTCTAGGAAGAGGAAAAGGCCGACAGGAAGAAAAGGGGAGGGGAAAAGTAAGAAGAAAAAGAAAAAGGAGAGGAAATAGAAAAGAAAAGGAAAGGGGTGGGACCACCTGGCAGAAAAAAATTAAAATAAATCTCCAAATTTTTATATAAAATTTAAATACAAATGGTTAAAATCAAATTTTGCCAAAATAGTAAGAACTTGTTCAAATTTAGATTTAACTTCGTATAATGTATGCTATACGAAGTTATTACGTTATGCATTGGGTAATATGATTTTTAAAATTTTGAAAATCAAATTATTTATTCTTACCAAAATATGATTTTGACGTTTGCAATAATTATTTTGAAATCCAACATATTGAATTTAGTTTTTAGAATGTAACATGCACACTTTCAAATTTAATCTTTTAAAATTCATGCACATGAAATATATAGATGCCATGCCTTTTAGTGTTTTGAAAATGGGGATGTTACACTCTAATTTGTTGAATATCTGTATTATCTTGCCTGATAATTATTAGTTGGTGAGTTTATTTGTTAGTAAAAGGACTATTCTTATTTCTCAATATATTTTTTCCCGCTTCCCCGAGGAAATATGATTCCCTGGAATACTCCTGGGTGAAAATGCTAAAAGGTGTCCCGATTGGGCTCAATTGGTCCAACCCGAACGTGGTGGGCTACAATCGAATAGACAAGGTTGTCACACTTACCTAACTACCACACAACCTGTAGGGTCAGGTGTCGACTGGGTACTAACTAGTCCATACACCACGTCTATACTAGCACCATGACTTTACCAATACGTTTTAGGTAAAGCACCTGCGGAAGATAAAATAAATTCTATCTAGAACAAGCCAAATCCTAATGGGTGAACTTAAGTAACGAAATGAATTCACTGTATAAAGTAAAGTAGAGTTGCAATGTTATTTGAACAAAAGAACGAAACTTCACTCGAATCCGAGTTCTATTCTCGAAGTACAAGGAGGAAGAGATGCCGACAGCTCGACTTCTCCCCCAAACACTCTACTATCCTCTTTCCCTATTTTCTAATCATATCTAGGCGGCGTAACACCTCTTTCTTCTCATCCCTACTCTTCTTCGTACTTACAAATTAAGTGAGGGGTCTATTTATAGCTAGCGGAAGTCGGTTTTGCAGCCATGGGAGGATTTGTAGGTGCCTTGGTGTGCAAGGGGAGGATGCCAGAAGCATTTGGCCACCGGGTGGGGCCGACTGGCCTTGGTGGGACCAGCAGGACCCTTGGATGCACCGCCTTCGTCCTGCACACCTAAGATTGGCGCCTAGAAGCGGTTGGATAACTGGTAAGGGCGGTTGCGCCTCGGATCCCTTCAGAATTAGGTCGGCCGGCCAAGGTTGGACAAGCCAGTCCCTTGATTCCACTGTCCTTGCTCACCACTGGTCCGAATCAACTCCCAATGTTGGTTTACTGCATGCCCAAGTCAGTTTTGTTTGTTTGACGCAGTTAGAGACCGGTAGGTGGGCCATTCGATCCATGTTGAGTTCATCCGGTCTCCTACTACACCAACCTTTAATCCATTGGTCGACAAGACTCATCTTGTGATTCTTCGCATGCGGGTGAAGGCCTAATCTCGGATGGCATGCATTTATGGTCGGCCGGGTTGGATATGGGACCAACCGACCCTTGGGCCTGTATTAGGCTCTTTCGTTTGACACTTGGGGGTCCTTTAGTGAATCCCCATGGGCCTAGCAATGAGTGTTGAGCCTTTGGGCAAAGTTTGTAGGCTGGCCGGTCTGATTGGGGTCGGCCAACCTACACTCTCCGGTTAGCCCTAGTTGCAATCTTCCGTATGACATAACTTTTGCATCCAGACTGCAAATTGGGTGAACCACATATCCATTTTGATCGTATCAAAAATATTTTCCACATGGTAAGGTTAAATATGTGATTTGAATAATTATTTTACCATTTCCAAGTGCATCGTTGTGTCTTGCTCAGAATTGCATTGAGATGTTCGAATAAGCACTTGTTTGTGCAGCCTCAACCCCAGTCTTCATAGGCTATTGTTGTTCCTCCATTATTCATGGTATTTGAGCACCAAATTACCTTTATTACCTTTATTCCTTGCAAAACCTCTTGGGGCACAAAACTCCCTGAACTTGTTGGTTTAAGTAAGATATTATCATTTAACTAGGTCAAATTCTTCAAATCTTTGTCATGGTTGATGGTCGAAATGGTTTATAACGACCGTCAACATTGATCATGTTTGTCACACCATGATGAGACAATTGCTCGCTGTTGCACTTAGTGGGTGTTTAGCCCAAAAAGTAGAGTCCCGAACATCAAGTAATGCTTGTTCTTCAACGCGATTGCACAAAAGGTCATTGACTCATTGAAACTAGGCAAGTTGCAGGAGGATGTGCTCCACACATTATGCCGACTTGAGATGCATTTCCCCAACATTTTTTCATAGGATAATCCATCTCATTGTTCGTATCATCCAACAGATACTGATCCTTGGGCCTGTGTTATTCATTAGTTGTACCCTTTTGAGAGGTTCATGGGTGAAAGGATCTAGTTGGCCTAAAGGAGGGGGTGAATATCAAACTTTTAAATTTATAATTGAAGTTTGAAGGATTTAGCAATTAGTTACCCTAACTAACTAACAAGACCTACTCTACATAAGAAGTAACAAACATTAGCGGAAACTAAAAAAGAAGCAAGTAAGGTAAATGCTAAAAGTTAACTGCGAAGAGTAAAGAGAGGAACACATAGATTTGTTTGACCGAAGTTCGAAGTCCTCCTCCTCCTACTCCATGTTGAGGCAAGCCCTTCACCAAAACCGGCTCCCGCTCGAGCCCGCAGCCTCATTCCACTCATGATAGTTTTTCATCACTCTGGTAGGTAAAACTCCAACCCTTCACAAGGTAATCTTGAAAGTTCCCACAAACGCCATGGCAAGCTCTTCAAGAAACACCACCATGCCGTCTAGGATTGTAAATCCAAGATTAAAAAGCTTCAGATCATCACTGAATTGGATAACATCCTCTCAATCATATTTGGAAAAGTTTGGAGCGATTTGGGCCTTTTTTTTAAATAAGAACTAGCTAAAGAACAAGGCTCAAGACTTGGCTCAAATGTGTGGCGGTGAAGTTCTAGTGCAGATCTCTACCTTAGGAGTGAGTTTTTGTGCCCTTTTATAGGCTAAGAGGCAGATTAGAGATGTTTGATAAGGTTCCTAGCCGTTGATTGGAATATAAAAAACTTTTGCTAAAGAACTGTCAATGTTACTTTAGCAACGGATAGATTTCAACGGTAGGAAATTTGAACCAAGGAAACTTGAGTTTGCGGCAAATACAAGTTTAGAGTAAATCCTTCAAACGATAGACTGTCCGGCGCAAACGAATTTTTGTCTGCGTACTGCATTGAAGAAATAGAGTTCACACCAGACTGTCTGACGCGAACTTGGAAGTTTGTGGATAAAGTGTGGCTTCTAGAAATGTTCACGTTGGACTGTCCGGCGTGAACTAGAAATTTTTTGGGGACGCACAGGACTAAAGAAAAGGGCTACGGTAGGGCTTGTCTGGCGTGAACTTTGTATTCTCTGGTGGAAAAATCGGAAAAGGTATATGAAATAAAGGATCTATCCAATGTTAACTTGATTTCCTCGGATGGTTCTTTACGAACTTTGGTAAGAGCATTTTTTTTGCTCCAAAGCTAATTTCATAAGATTGAGAGGAATATTAGTCAAAAGCGTAATAATTTGAAACCCCCTTAATAGTACGACAAAGAACAAAGGAAAAAGACCTTGCTACATACTTGATACAACTCCCAAGGCTAAACTAGCAAAAATGTCCTTATTCTTTTCTTTAAGCTTGATACAACTCTCAAGGCTAAACTCACAATCTTGAGCCTTAATGCTCAGGAGTTCAATTAAGTTTTCTTGAGGTCATCATCACCAAAACCCCTTTATAATAATATTTCTTGGCAAAAATTGAGGGGCCTAAATGCTACAATGGGGTTCTCAAGAAATATGTTCAAAACCAAAATTGATCAGAAAGATGCATGGCCGAAGGTTGGGCAAGCGAGGTGGTGGTTGAGTTCTGCACCGACTACATGAATGTAAAATTGATTGGTCTGCCTGTATCATGTTGTGAGGGAAGCCTAGAGGGGGCGGGGCAATAGGTGAGAAATCAAAGCGTCGATTGTAGTGGATCCTTCTTTGAATATACACAAGAGAAATGTATGCATAGAGAACCCGAAAAAATCAGACGATTAGATCACGAGAGAGCACATAAATCATTTCGACGATTGGCTACGTAGACACATAATGGACATGCACAACTTGCTCTATGTAGGAATCGTTGGCTCGAGAACCATGAACTATAATTCTAACTTTTTAAGGTTACGGCATAAATGGCAACACATTTTATACGAGACGACAAGGTAGCAAGAGCACCAATCAAAATAGCGGTGTCCATATGGAAGGCTACAATGACAAGTTCATATGGGAGACCTTCTATAGGTTCATAGAAGTTATTTGGGAGCTCAATTGTGGAGCTTTGCAGGTCCCTCTGCGGTGTCCATATGGAAGGCTACAATGACAAGTTCATATGGGAGAGCTTCTATAGGTTCATAGAAGTTATTTGGGAGCTCAATTATGGAGCTTTGCAGGTCCCTCGGCTTCATTGCCAGTGGGCACCACTCTCTAGGGGTAGTCAACAATGAATAGTACGGTATGATTACCGTAGACCTAAAACGCATTGGATACAGATAAGAACCATTCGTAAAGCTAGGGATGTTACACAAGTCTTCTGTGTAATCAACCTTAGTCACAAAGAACACCATGTGGTTCTTCAAAGGAAAACATGGATCGTCGAAGTTGAAAAATGACGTCGATGAGGAAGACTACAATCAATTTGACAAACTACCTCCGTTCGAGGAAAACATGAAACCGACTCTTGTGGAAGAGAGTGATGAAGCTACTTAAATCTGTCATGATCAAGATGAAGGTCTAATTATTATCTTAGTGCAATTTAACATATCAATCGATCATGATTTGTTTACATTGATGTATAATGTATTTTTCATATTCTTCTTTACAAGCTCCGATCGAACATTTTGGCAACATACCACTAATTACATAATTAGTACTAATATGTACAAAAGATAACGTGCCAACAACTATTAACCATTTGAAACCCAACAGGGTGCAAAGTAGACTATACTTCTGGATGCTCGATCACATCCAGAAGTCATCCTGCTCCACCTTGTTGTCGGATCTACCGCTGATGACCTGTCAGCGCTACTGCGACAGCGCTTCTCCTTCTCTTCCAACTCCAATTTGGTGGCGGAGTTGGTCCAGCCCCAACGGTATAGTCACTGTCGTCGTTCTCCTCCTCCTTTGCGGCTTCCACTTCCATCTTTGTGGCTACCGCCTTCTTATATGTGTCCTCCGCCTCCTTCTTTAAGTCCTTGAAATACATGTAGGTCCCTCGTTGTTGGAATCGCCATCGTACGACCCATTCACCAATGAGGGCGACGACGATGGGGACAATGCAGAGAGGAGTGATGCTCAATAAATGCGTATTTCCTAAGGGTTGAGGCCATGCTTTGCGCGGTAGCGGCGGTGGGTTGAGGACGAGCGACAATAGAATGGAGCACGGCGGATTGAGGAGGAGCGGCAGCATAATAGACTTTGGGGAGTGTGGCGGATTGATGGTCTGCGGCGGAATTGGGAACATTATGTAGCGGCGGATTGACGGTACACAACGGAGTGGGGAAGCGCAACGGTTCATAGTGGCCAGCGGGGATTAGGATCTCTTTTTGTGAGTCATTGACTTGTGGGCCCCTGGCTCATGGCCCACATGCCATTGTTTAAACGACACTCTATGTTCGTGTGCTAATTGTGCATTATTATCGGGTTTTAATATCATTGCCTTGTTGTAATTAGCACAGGTAGTGATAATGAATGCAGTGTACTTAACCGTGGGAAGCCAGTGAGTGACGCCTTGGGAAATGCTATCTTGCAATGCAACGTTTGCCATTATATTCTGGTCAAGTTAAAAGCCATTAGTTATATATTGTCTTCCACTTGCTTCCATAGATGGCGCTGATTCTGATTTCGACGTCTCAGTGATCACTTACCTTGGAGAGATGGAGGGGTGGCCACCGCCGATGATGTTCCACCGGTTCCAACGTAAGTATCTGTAGTGGTGGGTAATCTGGTCTGCGAGTAGACCTGCTTATGGGTAGCCTGGGCGGACCCGACCCAAAAAAGCATGACCTGGCCCAGCCAGACCAGTGCAGTGGGCCGGGCTGATGCCTTGATTTGAAGCCCAGCCGCTAGGCTGGGACAGGCTCAAGCCCGAGGAAACTACGCAATAAGCCATGGCCAGGCCAGGCACTTGGGTTTTGGGCCGGGTTTTTGGGCTTCGGATTTGGCTTAGGCTCGAATTTGAGGACTCGCTTGGGATTCGATGAGGTCTATGTGGGACGCATTGGCAATGGAGATGTTTCCATCCCCTGCCGACAATGGCTAGCAGGGGTGGCCAGAGGAAGAATACGCCTTCGAGGGCCTTGATCCTCTGCCGGATGGTGGAGTTGTGGCTAGTATGGTAATGGTTGAGCGGCAATGGTGGCAATGCCAACGGATGAAGGCAACACGAAGGACTTGGATGATCCACCTGGGGGTGCGATGGAGATGTGAGTTACGGCTAGCGCCGACAATGGTTGGGCGGCAAATGCAGCAATGCAGACAATGGTTGTGGTGCCTTCGGACACTGAGTTGGCGCGGGCACAAGGGATGGTCCCAAGACATTACTTCTAACTATTTTGTGTCAACATGTAAAAATTTCTAAGGAGCATAATAAGGCCCTAATGTAAAGAATTTTAAATAGCATTGGAAATTGTAAAAAAATTTAATTGTCATATAAAGAATGGTGAGCATCATTCATATCATTACAATTTGGTGTGTCCAAAATTCTAAATTTTTTTAATTTTCATATACAGCATGGCTGGAATGGAGAAATGACACTGTGTTGTGGCCTTGTGATCCACCTATCTTCGTTTTAATATCACTGCCGAGAAAGTTCCACCGGCAGTGAAAATGAATATCATTATCGGGCTAATACCACTATGAAGTGATAATTAATATCACCACCGGGCATTGTTTAGCATCGGCCGTGATAAAGAATATTGCTGCTAGTCTATATTTAGCATCATCAGTGATGCGAAAATGTATTACCTCCAGTGTGCGAACATGTTAAGTTTCAGTCCTGGAACCGCCGCCAATCCCTTGTGTCTTCAATTTTGGAGAAATCTCCGTCGTTCCCTCCCTCGATGCCTCCATGCTCTCTCTCAATGCCGTCCTCGCGCCGTCCCTTGATGCCTCCATCGAGCACCCCATAAACGCCACCATTGTGCCCTTCCGCGACGCCTCTGCTCAGCACCCCTTCAACGCCACCGCCGTGCCCTACCGAGATGTTGCCATCATGCTCTTCTGAGATGCCATGGACCTAAGTCGCTGTCGAGCCGTCCAGATCTCTGTGTAATCATAGTTGTATTAGATTAATTGTATGACTGGTTTAAGCTTTAGAAGTTTTAGACTATTAGATTTCTGCTACGTGTTTCTTTAATTATTTCTTACATAATTAAGTACATAGGAGATAACATATGCTATACCATACATAAAAACTATTTATTCCTTTTGCTACATAATTGGATAGCAACATGATAAATTTTGTTTTCAGTTGCAAGGTAGTATTAAGATGATGCGACAAAATACTCAATTAACTTTGATGATTTGACGATCAATTTCTATGTAGTATACGCCAAGATCTAATGGAAAATCCAAACCAAGCTTTGAATGCAAACTCGGATAGGGAAGGTTCAAGAAGCCCTAGTATATATCTCAACATGAACCAGCCGGATCAGGCTCCTGAGAGCATCAGTACCATTGATTAGGTTCCTAAGGGCATTGAAGCTGATGAGGCTCATGCCGGCCAAACATCCACCAACACATCTCGGCATGGTCGTGGTCCAAGCAACACGCTGAAGAGCCGATCGGTCATCATAGAGCTCTCAGCGGTCGGAGAGCCTAGTGCCCCTTTGGTAGTATTGGGGCCATACAAAACTACTCTTGGGGTGATTATTAGGGACCACTACCCATCACATATAGAAGATGGACTTACACCAATAATGACCATCATGTGGTTCAAAATGATGGCTACAACTTGTGTTCGAACAAAGTGGCTCAAAAATTTGAGTTTCATAAGAGGACTATAGAGGTTGCGAAGAATCGTGGATCGATCCTCATGGGCAACGCTTTTAAGGAACAAGAAGAACAAGCTGAACAAAGATTTTGTCAAGCAATGTTTGATGCTAAGCTTTGACACATATCAACAACTAAGGGAATTCTAGAAAGATTTTGTGCAGTACAAGACGGTAGAAGAGGCATTGGAGTTATGCTCCAAAAACAAGCAAAACTCAGACAAAAATATTTACCCACAGAACCTTGCCTCACGTGGATAGATGAAGAAATTGGCCGAGTGGGATAAGTGGGAAGATGAACTAGCACTCAGGGGTGTTAGGCCCATGACGACTGATTGGATCCCACGTGCAAAACACTATCTTCATGGAAGGGGTGCTACTTTATTGGACAACGAATCCTTATCTTTTCAAAACGAACGAGCTGAGGAAGTCAAGCAAAAGCTTTTAGAAGCCCATGCCTAGAATTCCCATGGGTCTTTCAATCCAAACAAGGAGAAGAACCGGCTAACCCTGGCATTGGGAAACAAGGAGCATGGTTGTCACAGACGAGGGTTTGTCATGGTGCCTTGGTTATATGAATTTCCAGATGATGTAGTAGATTATAGAGTTCGCTATAGGAAAAGGGTCAAACAAGTCAAAATATTGGCACAACTACATGAACAAATGAATCGAGAATGGGAGGAACACATACGCGTTGAGGTGGAGTGTAGAGTACATCATTTGTTGGACCAGCGACAAGAAGAACATCCATTCATGAAGAGAGCAACCGTCACCAGTATACGGAGCAACAGCGCGTTTGGTGGACTTCCTAGTGAAAACAATGCCCATCACTCTGTGGATGACATCAAGGAATCGATGGCTTGTAAGTTACACACCTTGACGCTGGCCTTTAGCACCAAACAAGCATTTGCATGCTTGGAAGGGGCTTAGTTGCACAACTGCCCAACATCGTCGAGCATTGCTAGAGTCAGCATTGATAGGATACTTTCAAGGAAGCATAGAGGGGTGTTGGTAGTCATTAAAGTTCAATTTCATACGCCGACATACACCAATTTTCCAGTGATTCGGGAGAAAATCAAGGTTCCTACATGCAATTTATTTAAACTAATAAATTTCCATAAGTTTTTTTGAGTTTTTGTCCTCAGAAATAAAGTGGAGAAAAATCAGAGCTGAACCAGGCAAAGGAGCGGGTCGGCCAGCCCACCCTAGTCGGCCGACCAGTATTTTGTGTGCAACCGACTCCAATTTCTCCTAATTGCCAAGAAACACACCAAGGAGTGATCCCTATTGTCCATGCACATCGGTTTGATCGAATGGATAAAGTTCCTTCATAATTGGATCAATGGGCCCATAAGGAAGTCAGTTTTAACAAATCCAACTGCCAAAACTGATGTGGGGAGTTAATCTACACCATCAAGCAAGCATCCTAGGAGAAAACGAGGGCCTGGATCGACCGAAGGTGGGTTGGCCGACCCCCTTACGTCGGCCGACTCCCTTGGATCCCCCTTTGGATTCTCCTTCGGATGGTGGCTTGGTAACAAGTGTCCCATGGCGTGGAAGCACCCCATTGGCAGCGAATGGCTATATAAGGACCCCTCACCTCACTTGTATCACACACAACACATCATTTGGAGTCACTCTCACTTGTTAGAGTAGTTAGTTTGGGAGTTAGAGTTGAATCAAGTTGAAGTTCGGAGTTAGAGTTGAATCCAGGGAGCAGTGATCGGATTTAGTATTAGACGTGGTGTTTGAGACTATCTTTTACTTGGTTTACACCCATTCCAACGTACTTTATGGTAGGTGGTAGGTGGTGATAGCCCTATCCATTCGAGATTTATATCATGCATAATCCATTGTGATAGGAACTGGACCGGTAGGGCCCAATCAGGGGTGATCATAACCATTCGGTGTTCTTAACTAATAGCGAGTGGTAGTGAATCGGCCAAGCTCTAATGAAGTTCTTAAAACAAACCTCCAAACTCATATCTGCTAGCTCAACCTGATAATTGATTGCACTATTAAGAAACTTTATATTCTTCTCATTGTCCTCCCAACTATTGCCTAACTTATGCTTTTATACTCATGTGTGTGTGCCACCAGACCTATTATATTATTATATTAATCCTTACCCCCGTTAACTTTCTGGCTAGTATCTTAAATAATATAAATAGTTAAAATTATCCTTCTCTCTCGTTCCCTGTGTATTCGATACCATGGAATACTCTCGGGTGAAAATTACAAGCGATGTCTGTTCGTTTGCGGATTATTTCTAAGAGCGCAAGAATCACCAACAAGGGTTTGAGCTAGAATTTCCTAGAGAAGATGGAAATAACAAGGTGGCGGACAACTTGCACTATTTCATTGCGTGGCACAAGAAATACATTCGCTTTGGCTCGGACTCAGCAGATAATGACGATGCCCCTGAATCGCCACATAGAGAACCAAGGTCACCGACTAAAAGAAGCCATGGTCCACCAGCTAGAAGTAGGCCTAGTCCGCCGGATAGAAGAAGCCCTACTGATCCAATGGCTACAAAGAGAAGCCTTACTCCATCGTCACACAAAAAAAGGCCCTAATCCCCACTGGCACCAATGAAAGGCCCTACTCCACCGACAACAAAGAAAAGATCGGTGGATGTCAGTGGAAGTGTCACAAAGTGAATAAAGAAAAGATCGAAGAGTGGTGAGAAATCTGCGCCTACTCAAGCGCAAGAGTTCTTCGTGGGAATGGCCATGGTTAAACATACGGGGTATTCTTCAAGACCATATACTGACTACAAACACATCATCCATAAGCCTGGCATACAAAAGATTGCTAGGGATGAGTTTCTTGCAACATTAGGACGTACAGACGGCCTCGCAACTAGAGATGGCACAAAGAGGAGAGCGTTCCAACCCAACGAGAAAAGTAAGGTGACCGTTAAACCATTTGTCACTCTCGTTGACATGCCTAAGTTGTTCACTAGACTATGACAACTGCATCAATGGTACATTGAACAGTCTCGGTCCAAGTATAGCTACTCCACGTTCGTCGTTACTGTTAAGAGTAAATATTTAGAAAACGTTGACATTTTCTAGGTGGACATCAGCGAATTGTATCAAGTGTACCACAAAGACGATATCGACTTACAATTGACACGGTGTTGGACTCTGTAAGTGTGCAATTGCATATAATTTACAGTGTGCATTCTTGTATCATTGGATGGTACATGTAACAACCCTTTTTTTGTATAATGGGGGCTCTGACATGCAACAACGAGCTCATTTACATAGTAGGATTTCTCGACCTCATAATTGTGGTGCTTGTTGAGAACAATTCTAAGAAAATAGAGGACTAAGCATTCCATGCCATGTTAAAACAAGAAAATAAGGATCTCATATTTTTACCATACAATTTTAAGTACGCACACAAAGACCCTGAAGTTATAATCTTTTCTGAGCAGCATGTGCACTGGAGCATGCATCAATAGATTATGGTGGCATTGGTGCAGATTTCACTAGATACTGCTTGTCACCCAGTTGGCGCTTAGCAAGATCATTGTCTTTGACTCGAAAAGAAAACCTTAACACGACTTTGATCCTGTAAATAGGTAACTTTGATTGGTCGTTATTGTAGTCTCCTTGTCATTGATTGAATCTATAACCATTTACTTTGTCATCAATGGTGGGCAAGACTTTCAAAAGATACGCAAGGAAGAGATGTACTATAGGCGCAATTTTAGGGGTATAGATGTATTAACGGTCTTCCGTTTTGTGAATAATTTTTTTAACATTTGTCAATAGTTTGTTGCATACTCATGAATACCTTTTGCAAGCAATTTTCCTTTTTTGGTGGAGATTGTATTCGTAAATATATGTTATAGTTTTTTCGTTTTAGCGTTATAGTTTTTTGGATCATTACTTATGTTTTTTGTGAATATAACCGAAATTCATCAAGTTTGGTCTTCTTTAGTTTGGAAAAAAGTAACAAATAAAATGGTGAAAACCATTCATTGATTTGATCTTCCGATAAAAAAAGAGCATAAAACGTTGGAAAAAGGAGTTTGCATGCATAATAAATGCATTCACACGTACTGTTATCTTTCTTCCCGTATTTTTTGGACTCCATGCAACTGCAGGTTTGATATTTTTTTCCATGCATTCGATAGTATTGTTTCTACTGTCATTTTATAGTTTTTGTCTTGTGCCGCAATGCATTTGTAGGTTTGATAGTTTTTAGCCATGCGCTCGATACTTTTTTTTCCACTATCGTTGTAGTTCGCTGAGAAAACCATCGAATTGATATTTACAACCATGTATACACACATATATACATATACGTATATACATATATGTATATACACATAAATACATACATATACATATATACATATGTATGTATGTATGTATGTATGTGCGAGCATTGTTGAGCCCTAATTTTTATTAGTGGCATTGATGTCAAAAATATTTAATATTAAGTGCTAGGGGGTTATTGGATTTCTCGGAACCCTAGCGAAGACTCGGTTCCTCGTAAAACCCTAATTCGAAGCCTCGACAAATTTGTGAGCTGCTCCACGGTTCTAAGCGCGTGACCGGGCGAGAGATGAGGTCATGTATAGATTAGGAGTAGTTAGGCTTTTAATTTCTGTTTTGTTGGATTTCAAAAGGGGTTTGAATATCTCGGATCATGCCGGATCTTTGCTACTTCTCGAAAATCGGTTTTTCGTAGTCCACCTCTTCCAAAAATACCTAAAAATATTCTTGTGAGATTTCTAGAGAGAAAAGAAACCCACCTCAACTCTCCCTGACATTCTAGCGCTTTTATTAGAAAATCATTTTCTTCGGACGACGTCTAGGAACCGCCGGACAGCGTCCGACCAGAAACACAGTGAATATTGTACTTTGTCGGACGGCGTCCGGTTGTCACCGGACGGCGTCCGATAAGGTCAAAATCTGAGTCTTTTTCCCTGTCGGACGGCGTCTGGGAGCAGCCGGCTAGCGTCCGATAAGATAAATTTCAGTGAATATCTCACTGTCGGACGGCGTCCGGTCCTTACCAGACGGCGTCCGATAAGCTATTTTTAGTGAGCAGTCGTCTCTGTCGGACGGCGTGTGGTGCCCGTCGGACAGCGTCTGATAAAGGCTAACGGCTAGTACTTTTGTCCCCGTCCGGGGGGTAACGGCTAGTTTTGCTCTTGGGGCTATAAATACTTGTCTAGTGGCTGGCTTCTTTGAGGTTTGCTGCTTCACTTCACCAACCACAACCTATTGCTCATTAATTAGGTGATCTAGAGTCATTCCTCCATCCACCAACCAAACCAATCCAACATTCACTCATCCCCAATACGAACTTCATTGAAGTCCTTCGATCCGGCACCATCGGGGCGTTTCGGGCTTGTTACTTTTGAAGACGACATCTTTCGTGGAGGCGTGGGCTTGAAAGTAGGCCTTGGCGTGTGGCTACTCTCAAGTCGGTGTACGGGTGACGGAGTCCACCTCGCCGGAGTGGCGGAACAACTACCGGGGAGTAAGTGAGGCGATAGTCTCGAGAGCGAGCCGGTCCTTGTGCGCAAGGGGTAGCCCCAACGGAGAGTAGGAGTTGCAGCTCCGAACTTCGGTGAAACAAATATCGTGTCACTCTCTTTCATTTAATTCCCGCTCTCACTTTCAATGCAATGCTTGTGATAAATTGTGATGCCATGTTTTAGTTTTTCTAATCACTTGTTTATCGCTTTCGCTCGCTTGATAATTGGAACTAGGATTGGGTCACTATTAACATGACGATTAATCAAGAATAATTGAAAAAGTTTAAAATTGCCTATTCACCCCCCTCTAGGCCATAGGATCATCTTTCAAGTGGTATCAAAGCGTCTAGGTTCTCCGGTATTAGCTTCACCGCTAGGAGATGGCTCAAGAGGGGCTTAGGATAGAAATTGGAAAAGCACCTATCTTTAATGGGACCAACTACAACTATTGGAAAATTAGAATGCAATGTTATTTAGAGGCACTTAGCTACGATGTGTGGATTGCATGTGAAACCGGTTATCCGGATACTCCGAAAGGAACAATGCCCTTGATGAAGTTCATGCTAAGTACAAACGCTTTAATGCCATTGTTAGAAATGCCTTGCTCTCTAGTATTTCCTCCGAAGTGTTCGATAGCATTGACAATCTCATTAAAGCTTATGACATTTGGAAACATATAAAAGAAATCCATATTGGTAGTGCCGAGATGCTTGAGGAGAAGCTATCTCGAGCTAGAAAAAGATTTGATCAATTCAAAATGCTCCCTAATGAAAGTGTCAATGAAATGTTTCTTAAGTTGAACCCCATCGTCAATGAAATAGCCGGATGCTCGGATAAGAAGGTCTTGGAGGATATTGATGTTTGTCGGAAGATGCTTGATGTTGTGCCATTTAGTTTCAATCCGCTTATGACCTTAATTCGAGCGTCCACGTCAAAGCTTAAGAAAATGACTCCAACTAAGCTACTCGGGCAACTCAACTCTTATGAGATGCGGATCCTTGAAAGTGAAGAGTCCCCGCTCAACAAGAAGTCAATTGCTCTCCCCGCCAAAACCAAAGGTGGGAAGAAGAAGGTTGAAGTTGAAGAAGATGATGAGGACTCCGATGATGCAATTCCGGAGATTGAAGAGTTGGCCCTCCTCGTCAAGCGATCAAGGAAGTTGATCAAGAGAATGAGCTTCCGCGGTGGATCATCCTATTCAAGACGAAGACCTATCTCCGAAATGCGTTGCTATGAATACGGAGAGAAGGGTCACTTGGCGGCGGATTGCCCAAGAAACAAGAAGAGCAAGCACAAGCCAAGGAATCAAGAAAAAGACGAGGATGATGATAAGAAGAAACACCGTCACTACCGCAAGAGCGATCACAAGTCTAAGGACAAGAAAAAGGCTCTTGCCGGTCAAAGGTCCAAAAAGAAAGATAGCTCAAGTTCTTCATCCTCTCAATCCTCCTTTAAAGAAGAAGACACTAGAGCTCATGGGCTAGCCGGACTTGCAATCAAGGAAAATACTCCTCCGGTCCTTCCCAAGCAAAAGCTTTGTCTCATGGCTAACATACAAGAAGGTGTGATTGGGGAATGGATTACCGATGATGAGGGCTCTTGGACGGACTCCTCCGAAAATGAAAACACTAAGGTGTCCGGAGTCGCCATCAACAACTCTACATCCCATGTGCCTCATGGCATTAGAGGAGAAGGTAACAAATGAGCACCCCTCTCTAAGTGAGCTTAAGTTTTTGATTGACGATTTGACTAATGCTCTAGAGAAAAAAATCTAAGAGCAAAAAGCTAATGAAAGTGCATAAATAGTTTGCTAATGAATTTGAGATCTTGCTTGAAAAACATGAGACTCTAGAAGATGATTATGAAGCTCTAAATTTGCAAGTTGAAATTCTAGAAAATAAACTAGCTAGCTCTAATATTGATGATGAAATTTCTCTTGATTGCTCAATTGAAAAATACAATGTTGGTGTGACTTGTGATTTGATTGACACTATAAATGGTTCACTTAGCTTGTCTCATGACACATCTTTCACCTTGTCACCCACTATTGCACCTAATGCTAACTCATCTTCATCCACCAGTGCTACTTCTTTGAATGAGAATGCTTGTTCTATTGGTACTTGTGGTGTTGCTAAATGTGCTAATGAGCTAATTAAGGAAAATATGCTTTTAAAGGATAAAATTGAACAGTTAGACTCTAGTTTGGCAAAATTGCTTATGGGGAACAACTCTCTTAACAAAGTGTTTAGGGAGCAAAGGTACACTTTGGGCAAGCAAGGTTTGGGATTTCATCCCGGGGATTTGGCCAAGGGAGGTTGGGGTAAGCCCAAGCTAACTTTTGTTAAGGGAGGGACCCGTTGTCATATTTGCAAGAAGAAAAAACATAAAGCCATTGCTTATCCTCTTGCAAAATCGTCTCAATTTATGTATAAAACTCAAGTGCTTAATGCTAGTTACATGCTTATGAGAAAAGATGGCTCTACTTATGCTAAATATGTTGGTGCACCCAATGAAAAGAAAGATGTGAAAGCTATTTGGGTGCCCAAATGTTTGATTACTAACTCAAAAGGGACATAAGAAGAAGTCTGGGGTACCTAAAACCCAAGCTTGAATTTGTGTGTAGGTAAACTACAAGAGCGGTGGCCGGCATTGGATATTTGATAGCGGTTGCACCCAACACATGACCGGTAGCTCAAGTATGTTCACCTCACTAGAAAAGGAGAATGACCCCGAACACAAGATCACATTTGGGGACAAATCCAAGCGAAAGGTAATGGGCATAGGTAAAATTGCAATATGTAACGACCTATTCATCTCTAATGTTCTCTTGGTGGAATCTTGCAACTTCAATCTCCTCTCCGTTGCTCAAGTGTGCGATTTAGGCTTTGATTTCTCTGGGAGCCACTTGTGATGCCCCTCGGGCATCAATCGCGGTTGCCTGCAAGCGGTTCTAAAACCGCTTGCACAGGCCTTACGAGCCGCTTGGGAAGTCCCGATCCGTAGTAGTGACAGTCGCCGCCAGTGGAGATAACGGGAGGCAGTAACGGGAGTTGAGGGGAGGCCGACGGAGTGGTAAAAAAAGAAACAAAAGGAGCTTTGGGTGGTATTAAAGTGAACCGGAGTCTTTTGATGGTACAAACCCAAACTTGAGATCTTTCGATGGTATGAGCCTAATTTTTTCTAGTTAAAATTGTCACACGAAATCAATTTTAAAAAAACAATTAATATATTATTGTCCTCGGGGACTGGTTCCGGCCCAGGATGGCTTGTGAATAGAATAACTACGCTATTACGCTATTCTAGGGAGTAGCCTATAATCACAGTGTGTATTATAATATTTTACTTTCCACCCTTTTTCACTGCGCACAACTCATTTCTATATTGAGGCACAGGAGATGAATTTAGCATTAGACATAAGATACACATATGTACACAAACTGTGGTGTTTGTAAAATTATTTTTCTCTCAATGATGTACCATTAATTGTCACTATTTAATAGGAAAAATTGATTAAATAATATACATGTAATTTTGAATTGCAAAAGTATACGACATATTTCTGTTTTTACGAAAATGAGCTCGTTTTATCCGCTTGGCACGGCGGAAACGGTGCTTCCGCCACCCTACATGGCGAAAAGATGACTTCCGCCGCCCCAGGTGTAGGATAGGTGGCTTCCACCACCCCCAGGCGGTGGAAAGCCGCTTCGGCCACATCCGGTAGTGGAATCCTCCTCGGCTGCCCATGCGACGGCCCCTGAGCGCGCCTCGGATTCCCATACCTCGGATACCCCTCTGTGTTGAAGTGCGTGCTTGAATGTATTGAAGTGCGTGCCTGAATAAATGAATGGTGCAGCAGCTGCATACGGAAAAAGACGAAAGTGCTGGTGGTTTGTTATTCCGTGTCTGCCATATACGTCATTTCACGTCTCCTACTGATGTGTTAAGCCTGCGTTTAATTACTAAATAAGTAATTACTAATTAATAAATTATATGCTTATGATAATTTAATCCACACACGCTCGGCTATATAACAAGGAGTGGTCCTCAGTCCTCTGCACAACATTTCTGTTGCCCGGTGCTCAGCTACGCTTGTGCATTTTTGCTGCCCGGTGCTCAGCTACGCTTGTGTTGCTTGCGTTTTCTCACTGTCTTCATCAAGATGCTCTGTTTTTTCTTTGAACCAGTCTAGAGGTAATGTAATATGTAGATGATATTTGAGTTTTAAAACTTTCATTCATTATTTTATGTGTTTCAATGCGCAGGTGTTGGTACCTCATGAGTAGACTGTTTATTCGACATATTATCACTAGGTATGCATTTTAATAAACGATCGTTCTTAGACTTGTATAATACAATAGAATAAAATATAGATTAATGTAGATTTATACAGTAGTAAAATGTAGCATTATGTTGCACATGTTATGACTATATATAGTACTGACTAATTTCTATCAGTGCTATGAAAATATTAACGCAGACTATGCATGTAATATTTGAAGTAAGTTAAATTAAAAAATTGAACGAAGATAGGGTGTATTAATTCGAGTGCAAACGTTTCATTAACTCGTATCATAGATATTAATTAACTTGTTATATTAATAAAGGTCGGTCATTGCTAATAAATTTCCAAAATGGTGTCCACCGAGAGTGTTTAGTATTTCATTTTAAAAAGTAGGTTGTTGTTGCACAGGCATGCACAAGAACAAGAGTCGGTTAGGTAAATAGTTTTTATACTGCAGGCATGCACCTGAGCAAAAAAAATATGTGCTGTGTAAAATCTGCATAGAATAATAACTAATTAAACAATATTTTGTAATAGTGGTAAGAAAATATTAACGGCAAATCTGCACATGTGATATTAACTCGTATTTTAGGAGATTTTACAAGCATAAACATTATTATAGAGGGGATTTTTTAGGCAATAAAATGAAGAAAAATGTTATATTGAAATAAAATTTTGAAAATATATAATTCTAGTTTCCATAATTCTGTCCTAGAATTACATTTTTTTCATAAATGCTTAAAATAAACATAATATTATTAAATATACGAGCGCATGTATCTTTTTACAATTTACATAAAATGTTACAAATAATTGAGTGTGGCGGAAGCGTTTGACAATTTTAATGCAAATAATTTTTAATGTATATATAGATGAGTGACAATGTACATACTTTCGCAATAATTGAGAATGCATATATAAATAAGTGACATTTTTTTGAATGACACATGGACATATTTTTATGGGTACAACGCGGCAAATTTTTCTGAAGATGCTATAGCAGAAGTGCAGGGTACTTTTGTTAGTATGCACAATTGCATCCACACACAAGCCGCAATAGATCTTTCTGTAGGATATAAATACTTAATAGGGGTGGTAGTCAGAACACTTGGTATAGATCAGCGAAACATCAAAGTGCGCCTACATGCGGTTCGGCCTCGTTACATCCCAAACACTTCGCATGTAGTGTGCAACTTGTGGGAGCTTCGGAACTGAACTTCCTGGGACTTGTATGTTGCAAAGTCTGTTGAGGAAGCATTCAAGATTGGTGTGCACGCTGTAATGGTATCATGACAAGAGTGAGGCATAAGCAAAATATCATCAATGGCTGTAGAGTCTGGTACATAAGTTCCCAGTAACACGGTAGAGATTGGGGGCTCATCGCAAGGTCAAGTCACGGAAGTAGAGGAGAGCGTTGGAGCACATAATACGGTTGTCGTAGCTGAGGAGATTGATGTGGCGGTCATGGAAGATGATGAGGTCGACGTGACGGGAGAAGGTGCTGATGATGGTGACGATGATCCAGGGACAAACAACGAACTGCATTATGACTGATTTCTTTCAGATTTCTAGCTGTGGATATCAGTATAACGATATACAATTAGGACAAAGTTTTGGTAGTAACCAGGACGCGCAACACTTCATTTTCAATTTCGGCATCATCACTCGTCGTGAGCACAAAGTGCTACTGTCTAGGCCAGACGTCTATGTAGTTCGATGTAAAAAAGAGGGGAGTGCTCGTACCTTGTACGGGCCCATAGACTGAAGCATGATCAATACTTTATTATCTCACGGTATAAACCGCACACTTGTAACATGGAGGGTGTCCTAAACATGAATAAGGTCATGGATGCCAGGTATATAACCCGGACACTCCTTACGATAGTCGAGTCAGACATCACACTAGCACCAAACACCATAATTGCGAAGATGCAATGCCGAATAGGGATGGTAATCCCATACCACCTTGCTTGGCGGACAAAACAAAAGACACTAACGATGATATTTGGGGGATTCAAAGACTCGTATAACTAGGATCCCCGTCTACTGCGGCAGATAGCATTGACCAACCCTGGCACTGAATGGGGAATTGACCAGCGGCCCGTGCAGCTAGCAGATGGCTCCTATGCTGAAGGTCATATGTACCTGTTGAGATTATGTTGGGCATTTGGTCCGTGCATTTGGTCCATGCATTGCCGGCTAGTGCTTTGCGTGGACGGTACATTCTTAAAGGGGAGGAACCGTGGGATGCTTATGACTGCGCTAGCTGTCGATGGGAACAATCAAATAGTCCTTGTTGCCTTCGCCATTTTGGAGAGTGAGAACAACGATAGCCGGATTTAGTTCCTACGGTTCGTGAAGACTGGGGTGGTCAAGGATAGAGCCGGTGTTTGTGTGGTATTAGACCGTGGGTTAGGAATATTGCATGTCCTGGATGTTCTGAAGGGAGGGAATGACCCAACTTGTACTTGACCTGATGCTCAATCGCGGTGGTGCATGCAACATCTTGGTACAAATTTGTACACTGCATTCCGAAGCCGCACGATGGTTAACAAGTTTAAGACAATGTGCATGCAGAACCAATTGCGTAAGTTTTAAGAAATTTATAGGGATCTGAATAAACGCACACAAAGGCTTGTGGCGGATCAGGAGCAAGAAGTCACGCTGATTGTTGGAGGCGAAGGAGTGACTGTGCGTCGCAATACAATGTTCGCACAGTGGCTCGGGGGTAAACCGACGGAGAGGTAGGCACTGGCTCATGATATTGGCGGCGCTCGGTAAGTTACACTAATAAAGTGTACGTGTCATTTCCTAGGTATATGGTAATGACGACCAATATCGTGGAGTCGTACAACAACGTGTTTCGAGGAGTTCGTGTTCTCCCGATATGCTCAATCATAAAGCTTACTTTCTATCGGACCATGGAGTAATTTCGAGACCGTGGCTATGCAGCAGAGAAATCAGAGTGCATGTTTGCTCCACGTGTCGAAGCGCTCATCGAGCAACGACGGTTGAAGACGCAATTCCATCTGACCCAACTATATGATAGGACCACGAACGAATTCAAAGTAAGCTGCCGAAGGAAGTACGTGTCGGGGTTTAGCGTGGACGACACCGTCCAAACTTGCTACATTGGAAATTACGAAGCAGTTTGCTCGTGCAACAAGCCACGCTTGGAGCATATCCCATGCCCCCACGCGCTGACTGCCTGCCGTGAGCTTGATGACAACAATGGCATCCAATTTGTGTCCCTATACTACACAATGCAAGCAATTCGCGACACATGGAGTCAAAAATTTCAGAACTTCGGAGATCAAAGTCATAGGATTATGGAGGCACCTTGTAAATGGTTACTGTTTACAGGTAAGACAAACCTGGAAGGCCACCCTCCGCATGTTTAATGGGTGACATGGATACTTCACAATCCGAGTGTAGTTTAAGGCTTTGTGCTAAATGCAGGCAGCCTGGACATGACCGTCGAAGATGCCCTAACTAGACGTGCGATACAAAGTACATGTATTCCCAACTCAGAGTTATGTATCTATATTCCCTTGGAGTAATGTATTTGCAATATTTTACATTAATATATTTTACTCTATTAAGTTGATACAGGTTACAAGATGTATTTGTATTCTCTTAAGTTGACACAGGTTATAAGATGGAACTCTCGGAATTGTTGAAAGAGTCAATCGACTCTAAGCACAGGGCGAGGAAAATGGTCGCCAGTATACAGGTGGCATTACATTATATTTTTTTGATGAATTTGTATATGATTTTTTATTAAAATACACTTTTTTCGCAGCTACGTCCCTTCCGTCTGAGGGGATCTAGGCTCCTTAAAAGACTAGATGGGAGATTCCGTGTACAGCTAGCACACTGTGGATTGCTGCCCTCTACATTGCTTATGGACGGGGCAAACTTGCCAGGTGGAGCAAGGACGCCTCTGCAGCATCTGCGATCTAAACTCTTAACAGCACTTGCGGACAGATGGCGGTCGGAGACCCATACATTTCACTTTCCGTGTGGGGGAGATGACTATAGCCATGCGAGATGTCGCAATGATTACGGGTCTTCCCTTGTAGGGTCGGCCATTTGTTGTCACTAAGTCCGAGCGATTTGAATGGCAGCACTACCTAGAGAACAGTTAACAAACAATCGATTATTCCAATCAATTGGACAATTAATCATTTCTATTAGTTCACTTACAAAATTCAAACAAAAGTACAGGTTCGGGGTGGAATATGGTGCGAAGAGTGACCAGGGGGTGTCATTCTCGTGGCTTAAAACATTGGCAGAGTATGGGGCTTGCCCAGAAGAGGCAGACTTTCAGACCGTGAACAGGCACTACGAAGTATACCTACTTCTGTTACTCGGAAGCGTTCTGTTCATGCACACAAATGGAGACTCGATCTGTGCGCATCTTGTGTGGGTTGCTCGCCAGCTCGTGATTGATGCGATTCACGGGAACCAGCCAAAAGCTTCCAGTTGGGGCTCTGCTATTCTCTCGGACACATACCGCACTTTGTGTGATGCATGTCGAAGGACAACGGATAGTTCGATCATGGCAGGTTGTCCCATGCAGCTACAGTTGTGGTCATGGTTTTACTTACCCATGCTTCGATCGTATGTTAAGTACGCGTGCTACCCGGTGGTCGTTCCAGATCATTTGCATGAGCTATAACGCCCAACACTTGGATACAAATACATGCATGCCACGCTTCGTTGGGCGTCCAAGGTTGATCATGGTTCTATATGCGCGTCGTTGCTGACCTAGATTTTCTAACTGAAAATGATGTGTGTTGGGACCCGTTCCTCCCCGTGTGTTATACAGAAAATAGTAGAAGGAGGACGCATCTCGACAGCTTGCTTAAGTAGTCAAGCCTACTGGTTGACGAAATATCATCTACTCTGCATGAACGCTATCGAGGTATACTCACCGGAGCGTGTTATGCGTCCATTTGGATACTGTCAATTAATCTCTGTTCCTCCACCGCAAGACGCAGGTCACTTGTATGGGTATGCTTTCTATCCACCACATTTATTTACACTCGTTACATTTTGTTTTCTTTTGTACTAATCACGCAGACTATTTGTTATTTTAGGAGCACCGGCCAGGGACACAATCCTAGCTAGACCGTGCAGCATGCAACACACATCACACGATGGATGGAGATAGCTACCGTAGATGTGGTGATTCCTGTTGGACCTTACAATCGACGAGACTACAACGCCTACTACAATTGGTATAGGGCAAGAACAAGTTGTCATCCCTTAAATCGAATAGTCGAACAGCAGCAACAACCCAACGCAGCAATTATAGCTGAACGAGTACATTGGCTGTATATGTGACTGTGCACATAGCTGATCATATGTTTTAACTTCATATCTTACGTACCTAACGATTTTATGTGTTTTAATATACACACAGAAGACCGCGTACATGCAGGACGAGGCGGACGTCCTCATGACCCAAACAGAGCAACCCGGGGGATCGTGTAGTGGTAATCCCTTTCGTAATTTGTTTCGAAGGATGGACTACCGTGTGCGATCTACAATACGGACAGTCACAGGTCACCGATCCAACACACATATAAGGTACGGAGACAGCTTCGAGTCTGTCAAGACGCACGAGCCTGTCCCGCAGCATTCGGCCCCACCTATGAGGACAATGTCCATGTAGAGGCACCCTCGACATGTTCCGTTTGTCGACCCTTCAGATCTGGCACGAGTTTCGACATCGACACATGATATAGATAGCCATCGACATTCACATTTTACACTGTTTGTATCACCACCGGTGTACGAGTCACCCCACAGGCTAGATATCAATCGTGAACCAACTCAATCGGTTGGGAGAGAAGAAGACATGTACAACATGCAACAATCTTTCGAGTATGGGGGTGACGCACTCGCGCAAACCATAGCTGACTGGGACGATGTGAACAACGCATGGCAATAACTGTTTGGGTCGGGCGTAGGATTTATTGAATTGTTACCTACGACTAGTACACCCCACCAACCAGATCAGAAAGGCGGGTCAAGTTGGTACATGCAGACACCATCTCCACCACCACAGGAGGATGCATTTGCAAATTGGAATGTATATATAGTGGACAATCGTACCAATTTGGCACCATGTCATAGGTGGCCAACCAACACATGCTGCTTGTGGACTACATGGGCCCTGGGTATCCTCTAGAAGGCCCATAAGGGAGCAGATAGGGGCGATCCAAGTCGGCCGACCAAGGATAGAGACCACTCGGGCTACGCGCACCTTAAGCTCCAAGGAAGTTCCCAAGAATATAATCTATCTCCATGTAATTAGCAGATCAACACATGCATGACATGTAACAGCATAACAGAATTAGCTACCATGTATCACGTGCGATCCTGTAACTCTATTTCCCCCTACACTATATAAAGGGAGGGGGTAGAGGCCATCGGCACGACGACGATGACGACGAGGCATTATCACCATATAGACATACAGCATCATCTTGCATCTCGCATCTTGATCCACCATATAATCCCAGAGCACAGGAAGTAGGGTATTACCTCCTTTGAGGGACTGAACCTGTATAAACCCTTGTCTTGTGCTACCATCTAGCTTAGTTCTTGATTAGCGTCCCCTCGTACAAATTCATTGCCGGCGGTGACCCCCCAGTTAGTCACCAGTCGACAGTTGGCGCGCCAGGTAGGGGGCAGCGTAAAGATCATCTCTCAAGTTAGATGGCATCTTGGAGATCGCCGTACGTCGCCATGAGGCTGGGAGAGTCTCTTCGTTTCGGCACCCTGGACTTCATCACCGACGGCATCGGCAATCTTCACCTCTCTCCCCCTGGAGAGATTCCTTCGCAAGAAGGCACACGCAATCAATGTGTCCCATTGCCTTTTGGCTTGGAGAATTTAGCAAGCGCCTTCAACGGATTGACCCCCTCGCTGTTCGCCTTCGCACCTCCTCCCGAGGAAGACGAAAAAGGACTCAGCGGGTTCAACCGCATGAGTGTGGATTGTATTTCGCCCAACAACAGCACAGTGCCTTCGGCTGGATTTTCCTCCGGACTCGAGAGCTTCGCTGCGGCCTCCGCACGGATCTCATCTGAGATTTGGATGAGAGATAACCAGTCGGAGAGCGCACCAGATCCACTCGGATCAGATCCATCTATGTTCGTGGGTGCCATCAATGCTGGCCAACCCATTGGACAGAGCGAACAAGTAAGCCTATCCGCTTCTGACTCCAAGTCTGACGGGAGTGCTGAGATTCGTAACTACAGAGAAGTTTTTGTCCTTGGCGCGGGGGATCATCACTCTTCCTCTCCGATCGTCGCGTACGAGGAAACCGACCCTGGCACGACAAACCCGGATCCACATCGTGCTGAGGACCGAGATCGCATACAACAGCTTCGCGCCTGCGGCCGCGACGTCCAGAACGAGCTTCGTGCGGTGAAGCTAAGGGACCAAGACGTCTACACGACACCCCAGGCAAACGTCATCGCTTTAAAGACTCTCCTTGAGACAATCGCACCGCAACTTCCAGAAGGCAGCCCGTTTGCTGCAACCCTCGCTCTAGCGACGGCTATGGTAGAGATGGCCGCCATCCAGCAAAACAAGACGATGCCCGCTCCGGCTACGCCGACCGCCTCAACTTGTAGCTGTTCTACACGCGGACCGCCTCAGAATCGGGCTCGCACCCCTGCAGCTGGCGGTTCCCACCAGTCGCCAGCCCACGATCTTCGTCAAGACATTGAAGCCAAGCGGCAGGAGCGCAGCAACGGCGAGCGGAACTCTCGTGGCCATCATAGCCGCCGCAACGATGACCAAACCGAGAGCACTGCCAGTCGGCGCGACCACCGTCACGAGCAACGCCAAGGCCCGCGGAGGGAGCATCGTAGCAGATCCCCAACGCGGAGGCGGCCACGACCATTGGAGGGGATTCGGGCCTTCACCCCAGATCTCCGCCGAGTGGTTTGGCCGAATGGTTTCAACCTCAAAGGCATCGACAAGTTTGATGGCGAGAGAGACCCAAAGAACTGGCTGCAGGTTTACGCCTTAGCAGTCAGCGCAGCAGGAGGCGATCAGAACGTCATGGCAAACTACTTGCCCCCAACAGCTCAGACCTGGCTAACGGGACTCCCGAAGAACTCTATTAAGTCTTGGGACGACCTCCAATAGCAGTTCATCGCCAATTTCCAAGGGACCTACAAGAGGCCCGCGGGGAGATGGGAGATTGGACAGCTACACCGGCGCAAGAACGAGACTCTTCGTGAGTTCATCAAGCGCTTCACCAAGAAGAAGAACGAGATCCGGGACGTTTCGGAGCAAACCGTCATTGATGCCTTCTTCGCCGGATGCAAATCCGAAGAGTTGATCAGGCAGATGACCCGGGAGCCCCGCGTAATCTCAAGGCCATGTTCACTATGGCGAACCAGGGGGCCGAAGCCGAGTAAGCCATCGCGAATCATTGCGGCGGCAATGACGGAGACCCAAAGAAGAAGCCTAACGATGAGCAAGGCAAGCCAAAGGATAAGAAACGGAAGGGGGAAGAGATGGTCGCCAACATGGAGCACAATAGACCCAAGCCCCTAACGACAACGACTACAACAAAGTGATGGATTCAGTATGTCCCTTCCATCCTCGAAGAAAGCACTCTGCCAAAGACTGCCTCATCCTGCAGAAATTTGTCGAGAGCTCCCAGCAGTCGGCGGCAAAGGGCGATCAAGGCAACAAACACGATGGAGATTACCAGGACGCTGAGCGCGAGATCAACTACATCTTCGGGGGCTCTGATGCGTACGAGTCCAAGCGAAAGCAAAAGCTTACCACTCGGGAGATCAACGCTATCATGCCCGCGACTCCAAAATACTTGCGCTGGTCCGAGGTACCCATCACCTTCGATAGATTGGACCACCCGGACCGAATTGCCTTCCCAGGGAGGTACCCTCTGGTGATGGATCAGGTCGTGTGAGGAAGCAAGCTGAAGAGTGTCCTGGTCGATGGCGGGAGCGGGATCAATGTCCTCTTCGTCAAGACCTTGGACCAGATGAATATTCCTTCTTCCGAGCTACGGCAGGGATCGTCTCCTTTCCACGGGGAAATCCCCGGGACGTCCGTGAAACCACTCGGGTAGATCTCTTTGCCCGTCACGTTTGGGACTAAGGATAATTATCGGACCGAGAGTCTGAGTTTTGAAGTGGCTGATTTCGAGACGGCATATCATGCCATCTTGGGAAGGCCGGGGATTACCAAATTCATGGCGGTTCCCAACTACACTTACCTCGTCTTAAAGATGCCAGGTCCCAATGGTGTAATCACCCTCCCCGATGACGTCAAACAGTCCCTGCTCTGCAACAGCAAAAGTTACGAGAAGGCGCAGGCACAGGATTCATTTGCTGAGATGGAAAAGATCTGACTGGAGGTCGCATCCCTTCAAGAGGAGGGGACGTCCCCGCCAAGAAGCAGGCCAAAACATCCATCCAAGCAGCAGAAGAGACCAAGAAGATTCTATTGAACCCGTCTGATCCGGCCAAGACAGCCGTGATTGGGACATGGCTCGATAGCAAATAGAAAGATGTGCTCGTCACTTTCCTCCGGGCCAACCAGGGCGTGTTCGCTTGGAAACCTTCGGACATGCCTGGTGTTCCGAGGGAGGTGATCGAGCACTCTCTCCACGTCGACGAAAAGGCAAAGCCCGTCAAGCAGCGCCAAGCAACGCCTACGAAGATTTGCCCCAGATCGGAAAGACGCCATACGGAATGAGATCACCAAGTTGTTGGCCGCTCGGTTCATCAAGGAGGTGTATCACCCCGAGTGGCTTGCCAATCCGGTCCTGGTGCAGAAGAAAAACAAGACCTGGCGGATGTGTGTCGACTATACGGGCCTCAACAAAGCATGTCCCAAGGATCCTTTTGGGCTCCCCCGCATCAATCAAGAGGTGGATTCCACCGCCGGGTGTGAGCTCTTGAGTTTTCTGGACGCCTACTCAGGCTATCATCAGATCAGTCTGAAGGAGGAGGATTGCATCAAGACGTCGTTCATCACGCCTTTTGGTGC
>SPJY01031471.1:770229-804087 GCA_005191435.1 Raddia distichophylla
CGGGGGGAAGGCGGTTGGGGCGGCGGTGGCGGGGGGTGGAGGCGACGGCCGGGTTAGGGTGGGCGGGGAAGCGTCGGCGGCGGGAGGTTGGTTGGCGGGGCGGCTAGGCGCCGGCGGCGGCGCCGGCCGCGGGCGGTGGCGGAGGCGGCGGGGGAGGAGGAGGAGCGCGGAGCAGCCGAATGGAGTCGGGGTCGGCCGGTGGAGGGGGAGGGAAAAAGGGGAAAGTAAGAGAGAGAGAGTGGGGCGCGGGTTGATCTGGACCGTTGGATCTCAATCCAACGGTCCAGAAAATCGACTGAAATTTAAGAAAAAAACAGTCGACTTAAGAATAGACCGTCCCTTTTTAAAAATGTTACCAATTTGTTGGGATGGCTAAGAAGCAGGACAAGACTAATATGTTCATTATATCCCAGTTGAATAAAGGAACGTCGGCACATATATATGATATATCATTAACCAAAGAAAACTCGAAGTAAGATCCCAAGCGATGTTGATTAATTAGCATTTATTCTCTTGGTCCTTGGGCATATCCAGCAGCTAGAGATCAGGAGCCTAGAAACTTGATCATATATATGGGGCTAAGGGCTGTCCATTGAATCTTGTCTCTTTAGGGCCACATCTGGTTGCTTATTAGTCATTTGCAGACAAATAATGAAACTCTGGAGGGCTATGTGTAAACAAGGGCAGACACAAGAAGTTCATCTGATGATCAGTATTCAGTGACGGTGGAAGAGAAGAAAAGAGAATAAGGCAACTCGTATAACTTCGTATAATGTATGCTATACGAAGTTATTACGATATATTGATGTCTTCCGGGCTAATGGGCAGATTTTGATTTTTCACCAAAAAAGAGTTTTAGCAAGTTATTTGTGTGAATTTTTTCATGTTTTGCCCACGGCTCATGGATCGTGACTTCTAATGCTTTAAAGATCATAGAATCCATAACAGTATATTATGCACGTTAGAGGGACTGTTTTAAATCAGTGCCAATATATTCAGTATTTATAAAGGACGTGTAGAGCTAGCTAGTTTTGTACGTATTTACAAGTTAAAAAGTTCCCTACAATTTGAAATCATGTTTCTGAACATGTACATTTAGCTACTTCCAGCATTTAAAGGATCATTGAGCAGCTTATCAGCGCTGGCGAATGCAAAACAAAACATGCCTGGCTGGCGAGCACAAACAAAATATGCAAGCAAAAAAGAAAAAAAAATCTTGACTGGCTGGTGAAGACGTACGTACAAACCAAATTTATATAATGCAATATAACAAAAAAAATTGCATATTAGATTGTACAATTGTACACATGTGAAAAATATATATATTAAGGTGCCAAATTAATGGAAATGGCAGTGAACCGTCAGAGGCGGATGCACAGTAGTGCATGGGGTAGCATCTGCTACCTCAAATTTTTTGAAAAAAATTCGCATATAGGTATATAGCAGCCGGCCCATCTCCATCTAACAGCCCATGCGGCATGCGCACACAGCTGCACAGGCGCTGCAGCCCATGAGCCCAGCCTCCAAGCACACTCAGCTGCACAGCGCATCTTCCCCAAATGGCCAAATCCCCAATCCTCTCTGGCTCTCTCCATCCCTAACCCTAACTCTCCCCTAGCCCTTCCCCAAATCGGCCACCGGCGGCCGGCCGGCAACCCGGCACCCCCACGCCCACGGCAGCCCGGTCCCAGGGCCCAGGCAGCAGCGCCCCGCGCCGGCGTCCCCCCAGGCATCAGCGCCCCGCGCCGGCGCGCCCCCGCGCACGCCCCCGCCGTGGCCGGCCCAGAGAGCAGAGGCAGCACTGCAGCGCCCAGCGGCCAGCGCAGCTCACCGTCGCCCGGTTGCCGGCACCCGGCACCGGCCACGCCGCCACGCCCTCGCCTCCTCGGCTCCTCCCCCCGCGGTTAGTACCTATCCATTCCATTCCACTCCATATATTTGATATGTGATTGCAATTCTTCAAAATAAGAAATATTTTTAAAAGTGAATGATTGAATGACGAATGTGCTATATTGTGTATTTTGGACACATCGATATGGTTGTAATGGAATTATTGTGTATTTTAATTTAAACTATTATATTCGGTGTTTTTTTTTCATTGAATAGTGTTGCTAAGGTCGGTGTCCGTCGTGGCGTCGTCCGCTACCCCATCGTTGAATTCCTGGATCCGCCACTGCTCGGCTTCTCCTCCACGCGCGCGGCGTCCACGCCGCCCCTCTCCACGCGTGGCGTCCACGCCGCCCCTCTCCACGCGCGGCGCGCGAGCTTCGCCGTCCTGCACGCGCGCGGGCGCAGCCGCCCCTCCTCCACGCGCGCGCGAGGCCGCCATTTCTGAGGACTGATTTGTAAGTTTTTTCAAGTTTTGTTTAGAGTTAAATCCACCTAGGGCAAATCATCAAAGCCTAATGAACTTTGGGTAAATTGGCAAAGGCCACTGTACTTCAGGGCAAATTGGCAATTCTCCTGCGAAGCGGGCATCGCATCTCGCGGCGACGTCAGTGGGTCGGGCTCCGAAACTTCAGTGGAGATGGCCAGTGCAGGAGCCAGCAATGGCGGAGTCCTCGACTTTGACGCGCTGGAGGGCGTGCGCGCCATCGTGCTGAAGCCGTCTGAGCCGCTCGACGACGCGCTGTTCACGAGGATCGTGGGCGCCGACTTCAGCGACGCCGGCCTCGGCCTCCAAGGGCTGCTCGGGTCGCTCGTCTCCACGGGCTTCCAGGCCTCCAACCTCGGCGACGCTATCGACGTCGTCAACCAGATGGTACTTCACTAAACCCCGTCTGTTCCCTTCCTAGGCCGTGAACGAGACGAAGCAGAGTGGTGCACACTTGTTAGAAAGTGCTGTGCTTGTACATCCATGGGATTGCCGAGGAGATACTGCTTACTGCTTAGCCATGTAGGGGTTGCTCTGGAATGTGGAGGGAGACTGTGAGAGTGACATCATGTGCTGAGCGACGCAAATAGGTGTGCATAACTCTGAAAAAGACGGCTAGTACATAGGTAACGTACTATCAATTCCCCTAAAATGGAGAAACATCGAAGTACACAACGCTCCACTGATAATGATCTTGAAAAGCAACCAGTCTACAACCATCAGGTTTAAGGAAACTTACAAGCAGTGTAGAGGAGGGGGAAGACTCCACCATCCAGTTGCAAAAGAACAAGCTAAGATGGAGCAAAGCTAGATCGACAACAAAAGTAAAGAGTAAAGACTGACAAGAACTCTAGCAAAAATGATATATGAGGTGAAGATGCGAACTAAGTGAAACGATGGACATCAATTGGTTAGGAAAGTTACTGTTCTATTGCAAAATACTTGGAAATTTCAGTTATATAATTGGGATGTTCTACAAAAGTAACTAGGAATAATCCAGATGAAGAAATATCGTTGATATTGTCTTTCAATTGACCAATGTGTTTCAGAAGTGTGTTTGCTTGCAGTAGATTTGCTTCTGCCTTTAAGAGGTACTTATCTTTGCTAACCCTTTATTTTGAGGGGATTTGCTAACCCTTTCTTATTTGTGCTTAAATGCATTGAAGTTAAATTGGAGGCTATCTGATGAAAAGCCAAGTGAGGACTGTGATGAAGCTGAGATTGATCCTAAATATAGAGAATCTGTGAAGTGCAAGATATTTCTGGGCTTCACTTCAAACCTTATATCTTCTGGCATTCGGGATGTGATCCGCTTTCTTGTTCAGCATCACATGGTGAATACTCCAAATTTTGCATCATGTAGCTTAAATGCAAAATTTTAATTCCTTTTATCAATTGCTTTAGTAGAATTCTGTCTAGACATGCTTCTCACTAAAAGCATTCAGATCTCATTTCCTAATCTGTGCCTAATTTGCCTCCACAAAAAATGTGTTCTTTAGGTGGATGTTATTGTTACAACTGCCGGCGGTATAGAGGAGGATCTCATTAAATGCCTCGCACCAACTTATAAAGGTGATTTTTCTTTACCTGGAGCGCTGCTGCGGTCAAAAGGACTGAACCGGATAGGAAATTTATTGGTGCCTAATGATAACTATTGCAAGTTTGAGAACTGGATCATGCCAGTTTTTGACCAGATGCTGCTAGAACAATCCGCTGAGGTAACCATCTCTTTAGGGTCTTAATCTATAATTTTTATCGTCTGGCTGATAAACACAGTTAACAATAATCTGTTTGATTGCATGAAATATATATACTTGTGCTTTCATGCAATAATTAGCTTTGAAACGGAAAATATAATTGGATTAGATTAATCAGGCAGTCTTAGATCTTGAATTTTAGGATAATGAAAATCTTAGAGCTTGGCTATAATATTTAGAAAGAAACCCTTTTGTAGAGAATATGAAAAAGGATTGGACTCAAATAGTATAACATAAAAATCAGGAGACGAAAGCTTAAACACAAGAGCTAAAATCCAGCCCAAAAGTACTTGAAAACAATAGACTGAGAAACATGTCAAACTAAACATGCTAAAACATTTTTTTTAAAAAAATCAAACTTAATATGATGAAATATTCAAACTGTAACTGATGTGTATGCATTTCCCTGTGCCTTATTTCTTTAACTGCATTCTTCTGTAGCAAAACATTCATAAGTTTCAATGGCACTGAATTATGAGGCTATAAGCTATAAATATCTGCACAGTTATTGAGAATAAATGAGACATACCTGTATGTTCTGCATTTTGAATTCATATTAAACTTTACTGACATGCTCTTGTTGGCCAACTGCGTATTTTCAGTGATGCGTTCTATTGTAGAAACAATTATTCAACCATTTTTTATGCTTTTGTTATCTTCCTGACTTGAATAACTTTTTCTAACTTGCAGAATGTTTGGACACCATCAAAGGTGATTGCTCGCCTTGGCAAAGAAATAAATGATGAAAGCTCCTATCTTTATTGGGCATACAAGGTAGCATGCTTTTGATTACGCCTGCATGTATTCTTACAAAGTGCAAAAAGACCAGCAGATGTCGTCATACTAGATCTATTTTTTATGAAGTACATGAATTATCTTGAATCTTGAGTGAACAATGATTTAGGCTAGCTGAAAATTCTGTTGGTTATTTTAGTAAATTAATTAATTATTCGTGCCACCCTACCGTTATTCTTTTCAACAGTGCAACATGGCCATGTCTTTTCCCAGCATGCTTATTGTTGCACTAATGGAATCTAGTGTACTTTTTTTTTGAAATTTTATCTAGTTTACTTGGTATCCATATTTGAACCATTAGTTTTGCCCCAAGTCAAAGTTGAATGTATGTAAATAACATTTATTAGATGCTCTTTTGATGTTAGAATAGATGACAACATTTCATCTCTGTGGAGAATATGGTTCACAAATCTGCCCTGAGCCTCTTTAAATTCTTTGGTTCAAGTTTTTACTTTCAAGTGCTTTTGTATGATTTACAACCAAAAAGGTTGAGGATAAATGCTGACTCTCCATAACTTGACCAGAACAATATTCCTGTATACTGCCCTGCATTGACTGATGGTTCACTCGGAGACATGTTGTTCTGTCATGCAGTCCGCAACCATGGTCTAATAATTGACATTGTACAAGGCAAGTTCCACTGTGCTTGCTTTTGTTGCCTTCTCCTGCCCTCCCCCCATCTCTCACACTGTGCTTCAAAATTTTGCAGATATACGAGCGATGAATGGGGAAGCCATACACGCAACCCCAAGGAAGACAGGGATCATAATTCTTGGTGGTGGCCTTCCAAAGCATCATATATGCAATGCCAATATGTTTCGCAATGGTGCAGATTACGCTGTCTATATCAACACAGCTCAAGAGTTTGATGGTAGTGATTCTGGAGCACAGCCTGATGAAGCGGTTTCATGGGGAAAAATTAAGGGGTCAGCAAAACCTGTCAAGGTATTTATTACCTCAACTTTTACCCTCTATTTTAAAAGTGTTTTGTATAGATCATGCCACACCGAAAAACTTTTGTTGGTATCTTCCATTGCATTCCCAAAAACTTTTGTTGATTTCTTTTGCAGCTAGGCCTGTCAAAGATTTTGTATGCATGATCTTGGACCGGATTCTAATGTCTAAATCATCTGTACTTATCTTTGCTCATGTGTAGAATATGTCGCAACACATTTTAGCTTTCTAAAGATTGTGCTGTCTCTGCTAATTGAAGAGTAATAAGCCACTTGCTTTAAAAAAAAAGTAACACGCAAAGAGAAGAGGAACGCACTGAAGTCATAGATCACATTCGATCAATCTTCATCTAATATTTCTACATTTGGAAATGCAGGTGCATTGCGATGCGACTATCGCTTTCCCGCTTCTTGTAGCTGCAACATTTGCTCGCAAATTTCATGGCGCGAAGTCAGCCAACTGAATTTATGTCGCTCAACAATGGACCCCTACTCGTTCTCTTTATTTACTGAACTCTCCAAGCGACCGGTTGGATTTTGGAACTCGGTGTATACTTCTTCACCAAATAAGGACAAGGTGGAATATTTCATTGATTCCTTGCCACCATTCTGGATTCTGTTCTTCGCTGAGCACGTGATGTTGTATTAGGCTAGTAGAATATGTATGCTTCAATGATTTGTTTGTGAGATTGCCGACATGCAACTAATTTGTTGAGGGATCAATGGTCACAAGTGCGGAACCAGGAATACTTTTTTTTGTGTTAATATAAAGCAAGTAAACTTATAGCACCTCCAACAGTTCATCTTTTAGGAATTATAGAGAAAGCGATTATGAGAAATTTACTGTGCGCACACACATCAATCTCATCAATAATATAATAGATACAAGCGTGAACACCCGCGTTGCTGCGGCGCCACGTGGCTGCCTCCCTGCCCGGCGCCACCGCAGCCATTCGATCGCACGCGCCCTTCAGATGTTGCCGTCCATTCCATTTGTACGTATAAAATAATTTTTGACGCGCACGAAACAACACTGCGGACGGTTCGCTCGGTTGGCTAGCTACGCTCGCTTTCGCGCCATCGGCCGCGGATTGAATCCCTCTCGCGCGAGCATTTTTTGTTTTTCTCCCCGCGCGCTGCGCGTGTTCGCCAGCGTGCGGCCGGCTGTGCCGCGTGGCGCGCGAGCGCACGGTAGCCTCGGCGCGCAGCGGGCACGCCCACGCGGCTAGTGTACTCTTAAAGAATACTCGTAGATGGCATGGTCACACCTGAGGAAGATGCAATCAATGGGACATCGCCACATATTGATGCCATTATCGTTAAAACCACTAAAGTCGAAGTATCTTTGCACCAAACCCTAATCTTTTGCCAACATTTACTCCACTGCAATAGGGAGAGCCGTCATCGCGAACAATAGCCCCGTCCTCCCCCTAAACAAATTCAATCTTATGCAGCCTTAACCTTACAGGTTGACGTCCTAGAAAGATATCCAAAAGAATAGTTGTTGAAATTTAAAACACCGGTATGGCCACACCTCAGGAAGTTGTAATCGAGTGGACACCACCACCAATCGACACCATCATCGCTAAAACCATTAACGTTGAAGTCTCTATGCCCTAAATCCTAACTTTTCATTAATATTTTCTTCACTACAACAAGGAGCCGAACCATGCACCCCACCGCCACAAAACTTGTAATCAGACCTCTTATTCTTTAAACCTATATCGCTCCTAAGGATACTACATACATCCCTACTCGAATTACATGTCTCCACCATCTCGACGATGACCTGGAGGCCCCTTGTTGCGACGAATATTTTTAAAAGAAAAGAAGAGTAAAGAGCATGTACAATGGATTCGATTATATGTCACATAATTGCACAAAATCTGACCATTGGTACTAACTCAAAAAATGGGACGAAAATTTTTGCCGTGTTTCAATTAAGCAACGTCGCTCATAAAAAAACCCATCATCGTTATGCATAACATGTAACTATAGAAGAGAGGAATGCTCAAGCTTAACTATGCATTATGGGCGGCTTACAATGAGTACTAACAAGGGATTGCACATGGGATTTTTATCCTCTGCCGTTGGAGTATAAAGGCAGAGGATGAACAGCGTTTGTGCATTTTACCTCTGAACAGTGGCAAAACAGTAAAAATAAACAGTGCCAGTGAACAATTTTTTGGTGCAGTAACCGTAAGCAGTGCGTGATTTGCTACAGTACTCATGCATTTTTGTCTGCTCGCTACAATACTCCTCTGCCTTTTATACTTCAACGGCAGAGGATTTGGATTATGTAGACCTGTATTGGAGGATAGATGTGTGTGTTCACCTCCCTGATTTTAGTTGGCACATGTAGAACTCGAGCGAACTCAGGAGGGCTTGTGAAACTTGTAGCTCGTGGGCTCGTGGCAACACGTTTATATTTTGCAACTTGTCTAATAATCGATTAACGAACAAGGATATCCCCATTGAACCAAAAAATTCTGCATCGCTCCAGCACGTTTGCCCTTCTGTTTGCAATTGCGAGGGTTATTTTTTTTCGGACGACCACCTTCAGCAACGAAGAATTGTCTTTGCTGTGTAGGCCGCAAATCCCGGAGGGTTCAGGGCCTTCCAAAAATTGGCGCGCGAGCCCGCCCAAAGTAGGAGCGGGAACATCGCGCGCACCTTGGCACGTGTTCGGTATGTGGGTGTCGGCGCGACGCGTCAGTCTCTATACGATCATCAACGAGTCGCCTCTCACCCCCCGCAGGGACGGGTTAAATTTTCCTTCTCCGATCCGCGCCTCTTTTATAGAGCCGGACCACCACGAGCCTCTGGCGCGGCCAAAAGGGTTAGATTTGAAAATATTACACTGAGAGGTTAAACTTAAAATTATTTTTTAAAAAGGATTAAAAAATAATTTTTTTTGAACTCGAGCGAACTCAGGAGGGCTTGTGAAACTTGTAGCTCGTGGCAACACGTTTATATTTTGCAACTTGTCTAATCGATTATTAAATTAACGAACAAGTATATCCCCATTGAACCAAAAAATTCTGCATCGCTCCGGCACGTTTGCTCTTCTGTTTGCAATTGCGAGGGTTATTTTTTTTCGGACGTCCACCTTCAGCCACGAAGAATTGTCTTTGCTGTGTAGGCCGCAAATCCCGGAGGGTTCAGGGCCTTCCAAAAATTGGCGCGCGAGCCCGCCCAAAGTAGGAGCGGGAACATCGCGCGCACCTTGGCACGTGTTCGGTATGTGGGTGTCGGCGCGACGCGTCAGTCTCTATACGATCATCAACGAGTCGCCTCTCACCCCCCGCAGGGACGGGTTAAAGTTTCCTTCTCCGATCCGCGCCTCTTTTATAGAGCCGGACCACCGCGAGCCTCGCTTCGCTCGGCGAGGTGGTACTAAACACTGAGAATTGACAGAATAAACAGCCCACGAGCAGCTCTGGGCCTCATCTCTCCTCTGTTTCCGCGTTAGAAAGTAAAAACGGGCCGGAACGACGTGAGTTGGGCTCACTGTTAGGCCTAGGCTCGCGACTTGGGAGGATCCGACGCCGCTGACCTCTTACTCGCACCGCCTCCTCCAACTCCGACCCAAGCCAGCGAACCTCGCCGCCGGCGCCATGCTCTCCGGCGTCAAGCTCATACCTCGCGAGCAGATTCTATCCGTACGTTCACTATCACCTTCCTGTCCTCTCTCTGTGGGTGTGTGTCAAGCTTTTCATCGAATCTTCCGGATTGTTCCAGAAAGGCGGAGGCTCGGGCTCCGATGGATCCGACGGCAAGAGGCGGGAGAAACGGAGCAGGAAGAGGAGAGGCAAGGAGGAGAAGAGGGGACGGAGGCGGCGGCGGAGTAGAAGGTACAGCTCGGACGACTCGGAGTCGGAGGACGGGTCAGACTCCGAGGACTCCATCGACGAGGAGGAGGAGAAGGAACTGAGTCGGAGCAAGCGCCGGAAGCACCGGAGGAGACGCCGTGACTTCTCCGACGATGATGAGGACGAGTCCAGCGGCGAATCTGACAGGGGAAGAGGTAAAAGAAGGGAGGATGTGGTTAGGCTGGCGCTTTTCGATAGGATTTTTGATGAATTTCTGTGGGTAATTACGTGGTATCGCTGTTGCAGGTAGTGGCAAGAGTAAGCGCAGAGTTTCTGTAGATGATGAGGAGGAGGATGTGGAGGGTGAGGATATTGGAGGTGAGGGGTTGAGGGCAAGCGAGGTTGTCAGGAGGGAGATGGGTCTTGAGTGGATGCTCAAGTCAGCAAGCAGTGGTCAGGCTGAGAGCAGCCGTGCTCAGAGGGCTGATCATGAGGTGGCTGAGGCTGCACATGAAGAGGTATTATGATAACCACATTAAAAAAAGAGACATGCTATGATCCGTTGCTTGTGTCCTACCATAGAGCTGCAATTCAGAATTAAGATGGTATGAGAGCTGAATGGTCTGCTGCTGATAACATCCTCATGATAAAATGCTATACTGTTTCTGGTTTAATGGAATGCTGAAGTATCTCAAATAACTATTGATCCAATGCTTAGCTTGTGGACCTTGTGACGATCAATTTAGCGAGTAAGTAATAATCTAGGGCAGAGGTCAATGCAGGAATGATATCTATATAAATGCTACGTTCTTCAATGACTCTAGAGTCTAGACTACTTGGATGGTTATGCCTTCTGCTTTGATTACATCAACCTTTTAAATTACTGACAGGTGAAGAAAGCTAATCCAAAGGAACTGAATCCATACCTGAGGGATAATGGTAGTGGGTACCCTGATGAATCTAACCCATCGAATGGGGGCAATCAATTGCTTGCGTCCTCTGTTGTTGGTGATGGAGGTGCTAGCTGGAGGCTTAAAGCTTTGAAACGTGCAAAGGAACAAGCAGCTCGTGAAGGAAGAAAGCTTGAGGAGGTATGTGTGCTGCCACATATCACTGGGAGGAACTAATTTCAGTAGATTATTTTCCCCTAAATTTTATGTCTATTCAATTATTGTAGGTTGTTGAAGAGAGATGGGGCTCTTTAGGGCATTTAGCTGTATCAGTATCAGCGTCTAGAGCTGCCCCATCACATGCTCACTTGCGTGCCATCAGAGGCAGAAAAGCTGGGCAAGTAGACCATTCGGAAGAACTCACCAAAGGAAATCCAGAGGAGGGCCAGCAAGGTGGAGACAGAGTTGGCCGTGAATATCTACGAGATGTTTCCTCTCGGCATCATGCCATGAGAAAACCTAAACCTGATTCTGTACCATGGAAAAGGAATAAACAGAATATTTCTTCTGAGGACCAGGCACTTATCTCTTCAGCAATAGCAAGCATAAATAAGTTTTCTAATGATGGAAGCTTTATGGACAAGATTAATAACCTTCAAACCAAGAATGCAAATCTTTCGTCTGTTGAGGCTGATGAGCAGAAGGATAAAGAGCAGTGTTTCCACAAGGAGAGTTCAAAGAAATCATCTTCAGTGAGCACTCAAAAACTAAATGCAAACCAGTTAGCCGCAAAGATTCTGCAGCTTCGAATGAAAGGCAAGCATGAAGAAGCTGAACAACTTTCAGTAAGTGTTCTCAGTACTGTTGTCCATTGTTGTGGTTATACTGTCAAACTTACTTTTTTGTGAATCAATAGTTTGCAAATACTCAAAGTCTAAGACTCAAATAATAATGATGAATATAGATGTGATGAACACAAATTCCGCACAACGGAGAAGGTTGCGGGCGTGCCAATGTATATAAAATACACAGAAGAAAAGAGACAGGAACATTTATATTTTATTATTACAATAAAATAAAATACAAGCTCCTGTTGAGTTGCACTCCGTGACCAGGTTGGCTGGACATTTGTTCACATGATCGTAGGGTTATAGACTTCTAGATCCTGGGGCCTCGGAAGGACACCTGGTTACTTACCTATGTGAGCAGCGCACGAAACACCTTCGATTAAGTTGCTTGGTCATCCACAGTAGCTTCACGTATTGAGAGACTCGTGAGGCATTGCCATTGCGGGGTACGCACGTTCGTGGTAGCTCGACGATCTTGAGAGACCCGTGAGACGCGGCCATTGCCGGGCACACACGTCCACCGCTTAGCATTGGCTTGAACGTGCTTCCAGTGGCTTCAGTTTTCGGCTCTGAGCTTGATGAAGGTGACAGCGCCGCGTAGGGCACCAACCATCATATATTGTGGGCTGAAGTCATGGCTCACTGGGCTCGGCTAGGCGGTGCCAGAGGGATGATGATGACGACGTTGGCAAAACGTTGCGGTGGAGACGGGCGCACGAGTGCATTTGCTCGTGCGGCGGGTGATGAGGCCGGCATTGCAGGGCCAGCATGGCGTGGGCTCGTCGGCAGGCCGCGCGTCGGAGACTGGCTACGAGGCCAGCGCGGCAGCTGGCGGGCACGGAGACGGGGCCAACGCTGCTCGGAGACAAAATCGGCATGGCTGAGATGGGGCGGGCATGGTGGCTGGCGACGGGCACGCACCTGCGAGGTGATAAATGGGCATTGTGGCGGCAGGGTTGGCATGGGAGATCATGGCGGCGCGGGTGCGGTTGGTGGCGCCGCATGCGAGGGCGCGGACACGGCGGGCAGCGCATGTGCATGCAGATGTGGCGAAGGCAGCAGCATGTCAACGTCGTGGTGCACACGGCTATGGAGACGGCGTCGTTAGTTAGCAATGGCTGTGCAAGTGTAGGCATGGGCAGCTTGGCGTAATGGGCACATGCGGGGCACAAGCACGACAAAGCAGCGACGGGTGAGGCAAACAGCTATGGCAGAACGTTGCTTTTTCAATAGAAGAAACACAACCAGGAGAGACAATGGCTATCTACATATGCAGAGATGAAGTAGATAAAGAAACTGGCAGTGTACGTTGTCGGCCAGTAGATTGGAAAAGACGGAGAGAGAGAAAGAGAGAGAAGAGAGGGGGGACCGGCCAGGGGTTACTTGGCTACCTTTTCTTCTACCCTCTCCTTGTGATTGATTCCGCCGAGATTGAAAATCTCTCATGCGCGTGTGGGTGTAGGGGAAAACAGCTGATAAAAAAAACTGATCGTAGATACCTTCATAGTGGTGGAGGGGGTTTGGAGATAGAGACGAACAGATAAACACCACGACAGGAAAGAGTCCATGTCGGTTAATCTAAAGATTAGATTATTTTATCTTGTTAGAAGAATAAATAAACTTGCTTAATTAATTAAATTGATTAATTTGAAATGAATATTTAAGCCGGGGCCACATATGCACAACCCCTTTTTATTCCTTATTTCATGTGTATCCGATGGCTTTTTATGTACATATACACATATGTGAATGTATATATATAATACATGTTTTTTAATCTCCAACAATAAAGTTATAGATTTTCACTTGAACTGACAGGAGAGACATGCCATTATTGTGTTTTCTATATTGGTTTAGCTTAAGTGTTAGCATGCAATCTTGGTAGGTACCGAATCAATCCATGCTTGTAGGAGAAATTGGAATATGTTATATGATCAACTTACAATTTAGGATACAGAGGTATAATTCTATTGATGTCTATTGAAATACGGAAAACTTAGAATCAAATTCCCATGTGCTTATGTGGAAGTAAAGGCCCCCTGACTTTAACTGATAGATATTCTTTCTCAGAGAGAGATGGAGGCTGTGCTGGAGAATCAGGATACTGCTGTTGAAGAACCTAGGCATGCCAAAGAAAGGATCTCGATCAGGTTAGTCTATCTTATGTTGAATACTAGTTGATCCTATTACATATTGATTCCATGGCTGCCTGGTGTCTATTGTAAGTTGCGCTTTCAATTATGTTCTGCTTTTTTGCTTCTGTTGGTGAAACCAACTTCATTACTATGCTGGTCAATGTGTTAATATACCCTTTAAACAGCATGTGATTATGTGAGTAGACTTTAGATTATTTTCTGTTTATTATTTATTCAGAGCTCCATAAAACAGTACCATATATGTTGTCTAAAGCCTGTTGGTTTGTGACACTCCATTTGCCTATTTTTCTCTTGGATATCTAAACCATTGCGCATGATGGTTAGCACAGAAGCAAAGCAACCACATGCATTTGATTTGAGTTACCTAACATAGCCTTGTAGTTATTCTGGAATGGACTAGTACATTACTCACCATTCATCCAAATATATGCACCTTGTCATATTATGTGAGTATGTAAGGTAAACCGTAAGCATAATGAGGTTTAGAAGTTTAGTTGCACAAGTAAGAAGAAAACAGCATGCAACTGAATTGATCTGCCCTCTGATGCATTATTTTGACACCCTGTGACATGCGGTGCAAATCATGATAAAGAAAAAAAAAGTAAAACCCCACATGCACCTGTAGACTGTAGTGCTGTGCAGAAATACTTTATATTGAACAACACATATCCACTTTATTATAGAAATGAACTATCTATTTCATTGTTATATAGCATATGTGCTCCAATAGTTTATCTGCCTGCTTAACATGTTTTTTTTTTTTTTGGAATTGTAGGCATACGGTAAAGCCTAGGGCAGCTGATCGCAGGAAAAGAGAAGAGGATGCTGACTTGCATCTCGCAAATAAAATTGTGCACAATAAAAAATACAACATGTCTAAAAGTGTGGAGGATGAATACGATTTTGGTGATGCTCCTAGTAAGAAAAGCAAAAGGAAAAATAAAGAAGCATATGAGGATAACAGAAACACCCATAGACATTTCTTAACTCAGAAAGAGCGCTGTTTGTATTGCTTTGAGAATCCATCCAGGCCAAAGCATCTGGTTGTTGCTATAGGAAACTTCACTTACTTAATGCTGCCTCAGTTTGAACCTGTTGTCCCTGGACACTGTGTTATTCTTCCGTTGCAGGTGAGACAATTTACCAGGTCCTGTTGCATTGGCAGAAAACAATTTCAGAAAAAATATATTTTTTGCACTTTGCTTTCATAAGGACCAACCAGCTCCAACGCATCTGTGCTTTTGAAATATGCCTATTTATGATATCTTCTGTCTTGCATTACAATTCTTCTGAACTACCCATCATTTTTTCTTCGGAAACTCTTATTGATGTTTTGAATTATGGCAGCATGAGTCTGCTACAAGAACAGTTGATAGGAATGTTTGGGAGGAGATTCGCAACTTCAAGAAGTGCCTCATTAAGATGTTTGCACAGCAGGACAAGGATATGGTTTTCATAGAGACTGTCATAAGCTTAACCAAACAACGGAGGCATTGCATGATTGAGTGCATCCCTGTCCCCTATGAAGTTTCAAACAATGCGCCCATGTACTTCAAGAAGGTTAGTTGTCTATTGATATCTGTATAACTGAGAATAGTTTAATGAAATCCATTCTATCTACTCCAGGCGATTGATGAAGCTGAAGAAGAATGGGCCCAGCACGAGGGGAAGAAACTTATTCCAACGAAAGGCAACCTGTCACAAGTGATCCCAGAGAATTTTGCCTACTTCCACGTAGAGTTTGGGTTGGACCGTGGATTTGTCCATGTGATAGATGATGAGAGCAAATTCAGTGCTGGTTTTGGACTGAATGTCATCAGAGGGATGCTCCGCTTACCAGAGGAGGACATGCACCGTCGCCGGAGGCATGAATCCATGGACAAACAGAAGCAATCCGTTGCTAGTTTCATGAAGGACTGGGAGCCCTTTGATTGGACAAAACGTCTTCAATAGATGTATATAAATTTTTTGTAGGAAGGCTTGTATTGATGTTATCATCATGTTTAACGTTCTTCCCAGAAGTAAAATTGCACTGCCTGTAGTTTCTCTGTGGGCAGTCCTTCCATGATTCTAGTGTTGGATCAGTCCATACCCTCGCATTGACAAAAGCCATGCCATATTACCATAATTCTTGAAATTAAACGAGAAATGAAAAATTGATCTTTCAAAGCAAGTGAGCATATTAAATGGGGGAATTTAGCTGTATGACACCCAATTCGTGAGACTTGGTAAAAATGATATCCAATTCACTGTGCTTTTTGTTAAAGAAATAATGGACAAATAAATATTAACAGTAAATTCGTAATTAGATTAACCGTTGATCACAGGATTAACAGTAGATGCACAAATGGAGTAACCGCATCTGCGCTTCCGAAGATAACCTAGAGAAGGTTTTCTTTTGCAGCATTTCTCCCAGTAATATGAGCACCTCTTCTCTGAACCGGACCTTTTTCCTTTCTAGTGGAGCAGGAAGGTGTAGCTGCCGATGTTTCTGTGCTGAGCTGCCTGAGCAGCTTGAAATCAAGTAGATGGAAGGATATGCAGCTGATATCGGACAATGGCCAAGCATCAGGCGAAGCTGCGCCGTCCTTTGAAGTGGTCGTGCTCATTGCCTGCGTGACCATCTCAATGCTCATTTCTGAAGAAGCTGCAAATTCTTGCAGCCATGGGGTTGATCTCTCCAATTTCATCCAAACACAACTACTAGTACTCTACCACTGCCAGATGCCAACACTCATACCTGCTCAAGAGCATGCACATACGCCGACACGCGGTACGCCTACCTACCTGACTAGCTTTCTTGGCTTGTTGAACAATTGCATCCTTGCAGATCACTCGAAGCTCACAGGATCGCACGTATCAGTTCCATGAGTCACGGGGAATGAAGCCTGGTCCGAAACCACACGCACGGAGAGAGCTCCAGGCGAGCGTCTTCAGACCAGACGTCATTCCCCTCGACAGCCATGGAGAAGACGCTGCTGAAACCTGCATGAAGAAAAAACCATTTCTTTGAACTCTTGTTTGAGCTGCATTGTGCAGATACGTATATATGCAGTCGTGGGAGGGCAGGAAAAAAAGGAGAAGATGCGGAGAACTGATGAATGCGTGAGAGATCTTGAGCACATACAGCAGCACCCGATCAGATGCTATTCGAGTCCCTTTCTTTTGAGATTGGCAATCTGGGATTGGCAGTATCAGTATGCGGCAAAGCAACCGACCAGCTGGTTAGACACAGATGGCACTCCGGCCACTGTTGAGGCGGCCCTGTTCTGTACAAGGGCTGATTAGGTTTTTTCCTATTATATACGGGGCCGGCTCTAGGGTTTCGAGGGCCCTGGAGCAAACAGGAGAGTATGGGCCTTTGTACCGTTGGGAGATTTTTTTTTTCATTTGTAACATGATAATTTATAAAAGCAAATAGTAGCACTACTAATATACTAATATGTACTTAATTCTTAAAAAACAATGTCGATACTACAGACTAAAAGAGGAAGCAAAATAAAACTAGTATGATTACCTCGAATAAGAACCAAACTCTAATGACCGATAATAATGCTTCAATGCTTAAAAAAAAAAAGCTCCTTCGCACATTTCTTAATTCAAAAATCATTAAGGATAATATCAAGATCAATGTTATCCAAGACAACCTTCTCAATGCAGCACATAGCCAAACCATTCAATCTTTCCTGTAACATAGTTGACCTCGAACAGTTTTTCAATAGTTTCAATTTTGAGAAATTTCTTTTAGGTGAGGCTATAGTTACATTTTCAAATGTTTTTAGCTGTTCAAATCGACTAGTCAATGAAGCTATTGTAACGTCAACGATGACTAGAAAGTAATTAAGTATAAAGGTTCTATAGCCGACAGTTGTACTTCTTCATTTTGATCATTGGACTCATCAAAATGCTTCTTCCTTTTACCTTCGGCCTTCGCATCACACGCGCTACGGGTTTGCAGCCTGTCGGCCTTCGTATCTACAATGCCAACCTTGCTGTATATCTGATCATGGGCCCCTCCGACATGGGCCCTAGGCGGTCGCCGGTCGCCCCTCCCGCCAAGGCCTAGAGCCGGCCTTGATTATATAGCCACCTCCGAGAGCTCCTAAAAATTTAAAAATAAACCGAATCAAATTTGAGAAACGGAATTAAAAAAACATCACAAATACAGCTTAACATATAACTTACTTCAGCTTAACCAACTTATTTCAACTATTCTGAACGGGAACATATTCTGTGCAATCAAGCATACGGTTCAATCATCGTGCAATCAAACTATCAAAAGTTGTAAAAAAATCTAAAAAAATTTGTAAATATACTCTTCAACTTATTCTATCTCTATATAAAATTTCAAATTCAAATTCATTCTATATTGAAAGTTATAAAAAATAAAATTCTGTTAATTTTGAACTTATCAAAACTGTATGCTTTTTTACTTTTTTTTATACCTCTTAATATAAAATGAATTTTGCTTTGAAACTTCATACATAGGTAGAGTAAACAATGAAGTATATCTACAAATTTTGTCAGATTTTTTACAACTTTTGATAGTTTGATTGCATGGTGATTGCACCGTAAGCGTGATTGCACAACATATGTTCTCATTCTAAACATGCTCGCTCTGTTGGGTAAGACTAGGGCTGAATGGCTGCTTCATATCTTCAATGAGCTTTGATAATGAAATGTAGGAGTTTGGCTTGAAGAAATGATATAAACCGTATGTGGAACAACCAATGCTTGTTTGCTCACTCGAAAGGATGGATCCCTGATGTGAAATGTAGGAGTGATTCTCCTGCAAAGCGTGGTGACTTTGCCCCCCACTTGAGAAGGAAAAGGGGGGAGGTGAGGTTGAGCACAGGCGAACCGAACCTCCATCATCATTCATCAAATGGTTGCGATTCCAAGCTTAAGGATGAAGCTACAGAGACCGATCAGTTAGATTTTTGTTGATGCTACTTTCGATGCTAGGGATCATACATCAGTTGGTTGAAGTTTCTTCCAGCTTTAGTGCCGCTCGAAAGTAGTTCTCTTCTCCATCTTCCAGATCAAGATTGTGTTGGCCAAATCTTCTTCTTTTTTTTTGAGTAAATTACACTTTTGCCCCTTAAAGTTGGACGGAAATCTCACAAGGGCTGATTAGGTTTTTTCCTATTATATACGGGGCCGGCTCTAGGGTTTCGAGGACCCTGGGTCAAACAGGAGAGTATGGGCCTTTGTACCGTTGGGAGATTTTTTTTTTCATTTGTAACATGATAATTTATAAAAGCAAATAGTAGCACTACTAATATACTAATATGTACTTAATTCTTAAAAAACAATGTCGATACTACAGACTAAAAGAGGAAGCAAAATAAAACTAGTATGATTACCTCGAATAAGAACCAAACTCTAATGACCGATAATAATGCTTCAATGCTTCAAAAAAAAGCTCCTTCGCACATTTCTTAATTCAAAATCATTAAGGATAATATTAAGATCAATGTTATCCAAGACAACCTTCTTAATGCAGCACATAGCCAAACCATTCAATCTTTCCTGTAACATAGTTGACCTCAAACAGTTTTTCAATAATTTCAATTTTGAGAAATTTCTTTTAGGTGAGGCTATAGTTACATTTTCAAATGTTTTTAACTGTTCAAATCGACTAGTCAATGAAGCTATTGCAACGTCAACGATCACTAGAAAGTAATTAAGTATAAAGGTTCTATAGCTGACACTTGTACTTCTTCATTTTGATCATTGGACTCATCAAAATGCTTCTTCCTTTTACCTTCGGCCTTCGCATCACACGCGCTACGGGTTTGCAGCCTGTCGGCCTTCGTATCTACAATGCCAACCTTGCTGTATATCTGATCATGGGCCCCTCCGACATGGGCCCTAGGCGGTCGCCGGTCGCCCCTCCCGCCAAGGCCTAGAGCCGGCCTTGATTATATAGCCACCTCCGAGAGCTCCTAAAAATTTAAAAATAAACCGAATCAAATTTGAGAAACGGAATTAAAAAAACATCACAAATACAGCTTAACATATAACTTACTTCAACTAACCAACTTATTTCAACTATTCTAAACGGGAACATATTCTGTGCAATCAAGCATACGGTGCAATCACCGTGCAATCGAACTATCAAAAGTTGTAAAAAAAATCTGAAAAATTTGTAAATATACTCTTCAACTTATTCTATCTCTATATAAAATTTCAAGTTCAAATTCATTCTATATTGAAAGTTACAAAAAAAAATTCTATTAATTTTGAACTTATCAAAACTGTCTGCTTTTTTACTTTTTTTATACCTCTTAATATAAAATAAATTTTGCTTTGAAACTTCATACATAGGTAGAGTAAACAATGAAGCACATCTACAAATTTTGTCAGATTTTTTTACTACTTTTGATCAATGTTTTAAATAGCGGGCTATAGGTTTTAGCGGAGCTCTCCTCGAAACGCTAAGACAGCTATACCGCCGCTATAGCGGCCGCTAAGCAGGTTAGCGGTTTTCAGAAAAATATAAAAACATGGCATATATATGCCTCAAAGTGACAAAGTCAAAAGTCAAAAAATATGGATTTCAACTATTTTTTGTCTAGGTTATAAACAACATAAGATTAAGGTATGATCATAAGAGTTATTATTTATAAGCACACTATATCATAAACACAAATCCATCAATAAACACATACAGTACAACAAAGTACCTGAGAACTGACAATTCCATCATAACAGAGTAACTATTTTGGACCGAGACTAGCGTCGGAATTTGAGCGGGCTTTAGTTTCGGCCTGCAAGCATTGAAACCTAAATAGCGCCGCTAAATGCTATAGCCCGCTATGCATTTTAGCGCTGCTAAATCGCGCTATTGCGCTCTTAGCGGTAATAGCGGACATATGTGCAATAGCGTAGCGTATACATGTTCAAAACGCTATAGCGGCGCTATAGCCCGCTATTTAGAATATTGCTTTTGATAGTTTGATTGCATGGCGATTGCACCGTAACCGTGATTGCACCACATATGTTCTCATTCTAAACATGCTCGCTCTGTTGGGTAAGACTAGGGCTGAATGGCTGCTTCATATCTTCAATGAGCTTTGATAATTGAATGTAAAGAGTTTGGTTTAAAGAAATGATAGTAAGCCATAAACCGTATGTGGAACAACCAATGCTTGTTTGCTCAGTCGAAAGAAATGAATGGCAGGGGCCTGGCCCCCCTATGATCTATGTGCAATACTAAGTAGTATGTAGAAAAGCCCATCTAATTAATTTATATGATTAATTTAAGTTTAAGAAGTATGCTATTAGTATTGATTAAATATACTCTCCCAACTAATTTATTTTATAAGACTAGCATAGTTCTTTGAAGTTTTCTTTTCAAAGAAAATGATTTAATTTATGAATTAATATATTTTTCATGCACATTACATATTATAGCAAATATTTTAAGGTACGTACTATATATTCAATAATAATGTTAGTGCATAATATTTTGATAAGTTTACCAAAAATACGCAGACCGCTTCTTGACGTTCACTTATATACATTTGGGGCTTGGCTAATTGTAGCTCATATTGATTTTTAAAAACTTCAAATATTTTTATTAGCTAGTTATCACCGTGTCCAATATGAACATAATTGTATTATTGGTGTGTAATATTTCTTTATTCTAAAAAGCTGCATAACACTTGCTATACATATGCACATATATAAAATATAATCTATTTGTTTAGTTTTTGCCACACCACCCACAACTTGACTCAATGTCATGTGAATATGCAAGCAAAAATGAGCCATTTGATTAGGTTAAGTGTTCCCACACATGACAACCTCCGCTAGGTACGATACTATTATCATTGCTTTCTATACTGTTATGGCATATTTGACTCGATTTATTACATGAGATAACAATATTTTTACGAAACATTTTCTAAAAATAACTAGCTTTCAATATAATGATAGGATCATACTGCAAATTAGTTTGTTATGTGTCGGCCCCCTCTATGATGAAATCTTGGCTCCGCCCCTGAGTAGGAGTGATTCTCCTGCAAAGCGTGGTGACTTTGCCCCCCCACTTGAGAAGGAAAAGGGGGGAGGTGAGGTTGAGCACAGGCGAACCGAACCTCCATCATCATTCATCAAATGGTTGCGATTCCAAGCTTAAGGATGAAGCTACAGAGACCGATCAGTTAGATTTTTGTTGATGCTACTTTCGATGCTAGGGATCATACATCAGTTGGTTGAAGTTTCTTCCAGCTTTAGTGCCGCTCGAAAGTAGTTCTCTTCTCCATCTTCCAGATCAAGATTGTGTTGGCCAAATCTTCTTCTTTTTTTTCCCCAGAGCATGTCAAAGGTACAGTTTTTTTTTTTTAAAAAAAAAATTGGTGGAAAGAATGAGATGATTAAGGTAGATCAAACAAAGAGCTTAATAATTATTGATTATGGGGGCTTCAGCTTATCCTAGCCCATCGTAGGATGTGCAGTTGGTCGCTTGGTTGTGTCCTTTTTATAGTGCTATGTTAAAGCCATATTCAGAATCACGTTGAAAAGGAGCTGAAAAAGCTTTATGGAATATGACAGCACTCCGGTCTGTGAGCTCAACTGGGAAACTTTATCCATCGAGCCTGTTCCAATTTCCTTTTTCCTCTCGTCTATGTCCGTTTGAAAACTCTATTTCCCAGGAAACTGATAAGGATTTTACTTTAAAATTTCCACCGACCATAAGTTCCTAGTGACGGTATATAACCATATACTATCGGAGAGAAGAAAATTGTCATTTTGCCACTTTCTAAAATGAACTTTGTCGTTTTGATTTGTGAGTCTTTACTCCCTTCGTTCTTTTTTATTTGTCGCCGTTGATTTTTGGGCGTGCTCTTTAACCATTTGTCTTATTTAAAAATTTAGTGCAAGTATACAAAAATATAAATCATTTTAAAGTATTTTTAATGATAAAACAAAGCATAACAAAATACTCCCTCCATCCCATTATACAAGGCGTAACTGCTAGAAATGCAAAGACCAAGAAACACTAGCCCCGATGACAACGCTTCGTGCTGCGCCAAAATTTTTACACGCGCGCAGCGTGCGCAGCGCCAACGAGAAATTACACAGGCCTCGCCCGGTCGCCCCGTGTCCAATTCGCGCGCAGTTTCCAATTCGCCCAGGCCATGCAAGCATGCAGCCCGCGCTGTACGACGATGCTTTCAATTAATGCTTTGCATGCATGTGATTAACGAGAGCACTAATTAAAGCATGCATATGATTAACGAGAACAGTAATTACTTGTGGTAGATGCAGATCAACGGGAACCGAGGAAGCGCCCTATATTTTGGGATCTCAAATAAATCTAGTTACGCCTTATATTTTGGAAATGAGGGAGTAAATGATATTTAAATAGTTTTTTCGAATGAAACAAATGGTCGATGGGCATATCTAAAAGTCAACAACGACAAATAAAAAACACGGAGGAATTAATGTTTTTCTTCCTGTTGAGTTTTTATTTCCTTTTCTCTTCTCATTTATTTCTTTATTCTTGAATAGTCTCCTCCCACTCTCCCAGGCCTACCTCTCTCTCTCTCTCCAGAAAAAAAAGAGAGAATAAATGTCATTTTTTCCCACTAACCATGGTGGTAGGATTGTAGCAAAATCGTTTCAGCCACAGAGTGAATTTGCCAGGCCCAGATACTAGGGCGTCATGTTCGAAAATTTCAAGTAGTTGAACCAAAACGAAAAGGCCAGGCACCATGCACCGCGGACTTGAGACGCACTGGACCACAGCCCACCAGCCCACGAGCCCACCACTGGGGTAAAGGCAGAGCTGGCTTGGTGGCCGGCGTCTTCGGCTTCGCGAGTCGCGACCATGGCGAGCACTGGGGCGGCGCCGAGGCACAGCTGCGCGAAGCTGTCGGTGGCGGTCGAGGACCCCAAGGCGGCGGGCGTCAGCGCCATCTTCGTGAAGGCCACGTGGTTTCCCACCCGCTTGTCCCTCGCCGTCACCGACGGCGCCGGCGCGTGGGTCGCCGACGCCTCCGAAGCCGAGGTGCGCCTCCGCGCTGAGCAGTGGGACCATCCCGTCGCCGACTACCTCTCCCTCGCCGAGCGCTACCTCGCCTTCCACCAGCCCTCCTCCACATACTCCTTCCACGACGCCGGTAGCGGTCACCGCAGGGTCCGCGCTGCTCTTGACCCTCATCCATCTGTCTGTCTTTCTTGGTTCAGGGATGAATAGATCATTTCGGGTTAATCGAAGATGATTATTAAGTTTATAGAAATCGGTAGTTATGCTAGTTGATTTCATTTGTATGAAAAGATTGTTGTTTGAGGGGTGAAGTATCACATTTGTTTCTCGGTTATTTTGCTTGCGTGTCCTTTGTCCAGTGTACCAATTGCTCTTTATATAATATTGCATTTAACCATTAGAGTTTATTCTCTCCAAATAAAATGTAATTTAGTGTTTATTTGCTCATGAGTTTCAGAGCAGTGATCTCTGTCCACTTCTTAGGAAGCAAAATTCCTGACGTTGCTGTTGCTAGTGTATTAAGATACATTTATTTAACTGATATTTTGTGCAGCATTGGAACCATTCTGTCTTTTTTAAACTTTACATATAAACCAGGATTGTCTACTGAAGAGTGAAGAGAGTTTTTTGTGGGGTGTGTATGTTCATTTGCTCACCACTTCCTTCAAGTGATGAACATCCTTCACTTTAGTTTATCTTGATTGTTTGGAGTTAGGTCTTAGCTATCTGTATGAGGTACTATAATATACAAGTTACATGGTTTCAGTAAGTTGAAGTATAACATTTTGACCTGTTGCCATCTTGAAATATGGGAAAAGATTGAGACATGATATGCTTGAATCAAAAATAGGTCCATAAGGCCATTACATTATGTTGAGAGCAAATCACTTATGCTTTCGAACTTGAATTTCTGCTTTGGGAAGAAGCTGCACATGTCCTTCAATGAAGAAGCTAGCCTGGGTAGACTTTAGCAGCTCTTGCTCTGCCTATCTGTGTCATGCCGTCTTTTCTGTTTGCAATTATCTAATTTTGGCCCTGAAATATTTGATTTTTTCTTGTGTCATCCAGTTGTCATGGACATTTGAAAGACAAGGTACCAAATTGGAATGGCGTTGGAAACTGCAACCTTCACCTAACACACAACAGACTATAGCTGCAATATTGGATTTTCTTATGGATGCAAATATACGATTGAGTGTATGTCCTTTTCCATTACCTCTTTCATTTCTATGATAATTTCTGAGTACTTGCCACTATATGAAATCTAGCTTGAGAGTTATGGTTATAAATTTATAGTTTTATGATGAATTTGGTTGTCATTATATGGTGAACTTGATTACACCTCAATTGCAACCTTCCACCGGACTGCTCAATCACTTTAGTACATCACTTAATTTTCTTAATATACAAAGATTCGTTGTTCAGGAAGAGGTTGTTAGGAAAACACAATCTTTTGACAAGTTGAAACAAGAATCTGAGAAGTGCTTGCAACAAAGTGAAAGATTTAACAACGAGAAAGCTGCGTTTGAAGAAGCTACCTTTTCAAAGGTACAATTCCTTCTTTCGTCTTGTTTCCTAAATACCATTTTGCGGATGATAATTTCATATGGAATGCATAGTATCGGTCACTTGACCTAGCCTGTTGCATACATGATGACTATTATGACAGTAAACACTGATTTTTGGGCATCACATTTTCCCAAATCATCTGTATTCTATGTTTACTGGACTTAAAGCACCAGCGGCTCATCGCTACTCCATTCAGTTTTTAATTGACTAGAGCTCTAATAGGCTATATCTTGATAATACTGTACACTATCTTGACAATTGTGCTGTTGCTTTAGTTTGTGGCTGTTTTAAATTCAAAGAAGGCCAAGCTCAGACAACTGAGGGAAAAACTTGCGGAAAAAGCACCAAAGGAGGATGAGGAGAACTCAACTGACAGGACAGAGCTCTACGACGAAGGAAGTGACAAAGACGCAAGTGCTAACGATGAACCCTCGGAAACAGGCAGCGGAGATGCTCATAGTTCCCCTGAGAAGTCTGCCGCCACCTCCAGAGGGAGGAGAGGTCGCAAGAGGACAAGAAAATAACCTGAAAGTAGTAATAACAGCTAGATTGACAATAAGGGGGCGTCCTCGTTAATCATTGTGATGTGTCTGTCACGCGGCTAGCTTGATTTCCCCAAGCATGTTAGTCATGTACCTGTGAAGTGTACATCTTCTAGAACTGATCCTTTATCTATCATTCAAGGCTACTTGGAAATGTTTTTCACGTGTTTTTGGCTGCGGAAGGCACCGAAATTAAATTGTACGATAAACTACTGGAGGATGTACTTGTATGGTTCCGTTTCTTTTGATGGAGGACATTTGCATTTCCTCCACACGTGTTTTTCCCCCGTGCAGTTTTCCATCGTTTTCTTGAGCAAGTACTTTTAAGTGAAAGAAAGCATGTGTTTCTCATTGCACAATGCAGCAATGGTCGTGTTTCAGCCAGCCTTCGCTGGGGTCCCATTCTCAGCTCCCAACTCCCCAAAAGACTATCCTTGAATTTTGGCTCCTTTTTGGTTAAACTTGAGTTGAAGTTTGGGTGTCGAAATTGGGGAAAAAAAATTAATACTGAGGTTCTGATTTCTTAGTGGCTTCTCTTCTATGGGTGTTGGGTGCTTACTGACGACTAACTGCAGAGTTTATAAAGATGACCTTTCGGAGCATGGCGGAAAAGATGTATCGCTTAACAATGATATTCTTGTTTACACTGACAGTGCCTCAATAATTCACTACGAAATCTCGACTCCCGATAACAATTCTCCAACTGCAGGCGAGTCATGCAAAATTGTAGTTCATCAACTGCACTCATGCAAGTGTAGTTTAACACACTACAGTCTGCACCAGGGATGAATTTTTTTCTGTAGGCCCATTATCGGCCATATCGGTCCCCCATCAATAAATTTGCATCTTAGTATAATAATATTAGGTTTGGATGAATTCTCGTTAAACTTAATAGATTTGGCTGGTCTTTTATGGAATTCATTTTCTGAAAAAACCATTCAACTATCGATGATAATTGACCATACTGAATCTTGAACTGGGCACTCTCCTATTAAAGGTTAAGTTGAGTTTTCTCCTTGCCTAGAATGCATCTAGAAGAGGTTCGTGGTCATATGCAGCCCTTGGCAAGGGCACATACCGACATTCTAGTGCTCATATTTGCCTCCTTGTGGTAAAGCATGAGTTTATTCTCTAAACAAACCGCATGTTAGTGAAGCTGATCTCACAGATCATAAGAACTAAAGAATATATTATCTGATCATCACTATGAAGTCCGAAATAAGAAGGACAATGCTAACTGATTGATGATCATTGAACTGCATTGAATTATAAAGAAGAGCACTACATATATCTTATGTCCGAGCGTCATGGACTAAAAATGTCTGACCGCACTTGCTGAGTTGTCATATATTGAATAAAGAAATAGAAGCCCGGCAAGCAGCCCTCATCTATTAATGCAAGGGACACGTAGTCCCACAACATCCGATTAGTGCAAAGAAAAGAAATTTGCCAATTTTGAATGCAAGTTTTATGCACCTATACCACACTTGCAATGAATTTAAAAATGACTGAGGATCAATTCCCGTCATTAGGGGAAGGAATAGAACCCTGAAAAGAAGAATGCCGAGAAAATATATGGCTAATCTCAGACACCACTAATACATTCCTGCACATTAGCCGCACTAGTATGAATTTTAAAGCATTTAAGAAATTAGCAAATGAACTGCCTAATCATTTTTGTGATACCAAGGATGTGATCAAGTCGCATTACTGACAATAATGCACCAGAGAGTGTTGAAATACTATAGAAGGTACCTCTCATTCTGTTCCGAGGCCTCAAGGAAAAGGATAGAAAATCTGGTTACTCGAATTCCAAGTATCCGGGGACGCCTGGAGAAAAACGGATAAGAGAGCTTGCCACAACCGATCACGAAATACCTCAAAAGGAAATAGAAGGGGAGCCAGTTGAGACCTGGCATTGGTGAGCAGCCTGCTAGCGAGGCACTCCCATATTTGAATTTACCGGTACAAGAAGAAAGAATATAAGAAGAAGCCGAAAGACATGCAAACGAGCGTGCCGAAGGACGTGCAGACAAGCATGTGAATGCTCACATCGGCAACCATTTAAAGGTCCTTGCTCCCGCGATTGGGAAATAGCGGTGCAGAGCAAGTGATGGTGCAAGAAGCACAAGTGCACGAAGCACCCCATAAAGAAATGGCCATAAATTTTGTGCACTCCGGGGAAATATTGAATAAAAACACAGCCAATGTCGACATATATTTTGCAAAGAAGATTACCAAAATAATTGAACTCGATCCTGAGCCTACATCTCTTTTGAGTGTAAGACACGACTGGACCGAAAAGCATTGAAGAAGGCAATCACTGCGGAACTATTTTCTCTGAACAAAGGAGAAGTGCTTAGGCCTCTTTGCCGCACACTCCCTCGTGTATGCCCCGTGGGCCTTTGTTCGTAAGGAGAAGTGAAGAAAAATGAAGTGGTATGGTACAAAGCAAGGCTGGTAGCACGATGTTTCACTCAGCGCCTTAGCGTTTATTATGAAGAAACTTATTCCCCGGTCATGGGTGGTGTAACCTTTAGATACCCTTATCTCAATGGCAGTACTCAACTAAAAGTTGAGAAAAATGAATTGAAAGGATGTTGTAACTGAAAAGAGACTTGGTTGGACTTATATATGAAGATACATGGATCTCATTGTCTTGAACCAAGATAGAGCGAATAGAAATCTGTGTAGTGTAATCCTTTGCATTACTATACAGACTGAAGAAAAGAACAAAGCACATACTTGAAGTATGAGAGAGGAATAAATGGATTGGCCATTGCAGCTTAGGTTAACACCTTGAGCATATGCCAAATGAATCTCGCTACAACAGTCAACCTACACTTTGATCGTGTTGTAAAGGATTGATTTTGAGAAGGTGTATCCACGAAAACCCAATGGTTGGTCGGTCAATTTTTGCAGACCTAGACCTTTTCATACCTAGGGATGAGGGGGAGGATGTCTAGAAACTTCAAGTTTTGTATTAGAATTTGAATGGCTCATATACCTTGTGAATAGCATACGACAGTACAATGCATTTGCCGGTTGTACGTTGCAGTTGCCGTTAATTTTATCAACTTGGTATAATGCAGAGCACCAGAAGGGCATTTGAAATAATTAAAGACAGAGAAATCTTGGAATGAAGTAACCAAGATATGAATATGAATATGTTTCCTATGTGGTAAGAATTAGAATTATGAAGAAGTCGTCAAAGCAGGCTCTTATGTCAATGTCGACAAGCCACTCGAGAATCAGAGCATTGAATGAAGCCTATTATGAATATGCATGGCTTTGAAGAAGGTCATTCCACATTTTTAGTCATGTGAATTGTATGTTGAATGAACCCCTATTATCATTTATGAAAAGAATGTGTCGCACAATTGCAGACTGGATATGTGAAGAAAAATCTATGAAGTATATGAACCCCAAGAAAAGAATTAGTTTCTGCAAACTGAGTCAATTGAGAATATAGCAGACTTATTTAATAAGTCACTCTCTGCATCTACTTTTGAAAGATGCATGAAAGAAATTGGAATGAGAAGACTTAAAGAAGTGCAGAATTCAGAGGGAGAAACTTCACATATTATGAATTGAAATCTTGAACATGAAGTTCGAATACCCAACTTGAATGAATGAATGTACGAATAAGAAGAATCGTTGGGTGGATCTGTACTCTTTTTTCCTTAAGTGAGTTTTCAATGAAGTTTCTCACGTGAGGTTTTTATCGAGGCAAATCCGTGCGCACAAGCAAGCGTATGCTATGTACTCTTTCTCCAATATTTTTTCCACTGGGTTTTTGTGGAGTTTTTGGGGCATATGCATCACGCGGTAAGGTCCAAGGGGGAGTGTTAAGGAACCACACCCGGCCGCCGGCCTTGGGCCTGGCTCAGCTAAGGGGTGGGGCCCACTTGGATATAGACTAGCCAAAACCCTAGCACCAAGCATAAATAGGAGAGGTTTCAATCTATTATGTATCCAAGAGAAAAGCAATAAAGGATCCTTCCTCTCCTACATCCTTGTGTTCATCTGTGATTGTTCTTCGCCGTCTACGATCTACGCACTGTTAGGCAACCTCGGACTACACCCGATAGCGTGGTTGTCTAACATTTTGCTCGCACGGCGGGTATAGAGGATTGACGTCACAGACGGAACGGCCGTTCCGTTTTCCCGATTTCAAACGGGAAGTAGTTTTGCGGCACCAACAATGCAGATTTGTCGTGTCTCGTCATTCTATAATTGGTCTTTCGCTCTTAGTTTTTTATAAGGAAAATCATATATATAATCTTTTTTTGTAGATAGACCACTGCCCATTAAAAAAAATTAGAAACAATAACTTTAAAGAGTCTGAACTTAAAAGCTTAATGAATTTCAAGAGCTTCTCAAGGTGGATTCGGATCCATTTTCGTTTGACTTGTTTTTAATAGCGTTAGGACCCACCTTCAAAACAACAAAAAAATGGACTCAAAAACTCAAAGTATATGTCTTTTCAAAACGTAGATAAGTCGTTAAGCTGTTAAGCCTCCAACTCCTAGACAACCGTCGTCGTAGAGAATGGATGCCACAAGATTAGTGTCGCCTCCAAGCTTCAACCCCTTCTCCTTTGACCAGAAAAATCAGGCGAAAACAAATACTACAATAAAAAATAGTCAGGGAAGCCTAAAGATCCATCATGGCTGTCAACAAGTTAAACGTTGTCAAAATTCATCATCTTTACTAAAGTTGGCTCCCACCGAAGCATTCCTCCTTTTCCACTCAAAGCTACTCCTCCACAAGTGGGGATTCTATGCATCCTAATAGTTGTGGCCACCCCAAACACCATAGGAGACGTTGTCGCCAAGAAGTCGCATTCGAGGGCGTACTATTCTGTCCATTGAGATCTGGCCAAGGAAGACCTCCACGGCACCAAAAAAAGAGAACACCGCCACCAGAAGCTCCAGAAGACCAGAAGACCCTTATTCACTAATCACAACCTACTACTCCCTCCGTATCAAAATATTTGACGCTTTTGACTTTTGCACAAACGTTTGACCATTCGTCTTATTCAAAAAATTTATACAAATGTCATTTATTTTGTTATGATTTGTTTTATCATTAAATATATTTGAAGTATGACTTATTTTTTTACATATTTGTGCTAATTTTTTGAATAAGACGTATGGTCAAACGTTTGTTCGAAAGTCAAAAGCGTCAAATATTTTGATACGGAGGGAGTACTAGCATCCCTCATTTAAGATTGGCCTCTCCCCCGGATCCTCTGCCTTTGGGCAGTCAAAAGGCACCTGCCTTTTGAACTACGCAGCCAAAGCAGTCAAACTAGAGCACAGCGAGCGAGCCAGCGCAGCTGAGGATCGAGCGAGGCGGGCCAGGCCGCACGAGCACGCCAGCGCCGTGCTAAGGATTAGTTCGTTAGCTAATGAATTCACCATGTACGTGTGTGTCCATAGTACCTCTTCGCTATTTTGTTCATCCTAAACGTAAGTCGGATTCGTCCCAAGACAATGGTTGTCACTGAAAGGGCTCGTATCCTTGAGGGAGCCCAGCGCAAGCATCACGATGAGAAGAAGAGGAAGTTCACTTCTCAGCAGTCTAGCAGCAGTTCAAGGCCCCGGACTCATCAAGCTCCAAGTTTCGGGTAGAATCAGAGTCAGCCGAGGCAGTTTCAGAACTCGGGTTTTAAGCAGTCATTTACTCCTCAGCAAGGGGGTAATTTTCAGCAAGTTCGCCAGCCGCAGCAAGCTGGAGGCCAAGTGCAGAATCAAGCCAAGACTCCTATTGCTGGTGTGACCTGTTTCAAGTGTCATCAGCAGGGCCACTTATCGTATGATTGTCCGCTCAACAAGGGAAGCCAACCTCAGCAGAACCAAGGAGGGACGCCTGCTCGTCAGCCGATTCAAGGGCAGAACCGTGGGAGTGCATTCAAGACACCCCAAGGAAGTGGACGTGTGAACCACGTCACGGCTGAGGAAGTGCAGAATGCGCAAGACGTCGTTCTCGGTACGTTCTTGGCAAACTCAATCCCTGTTTCTGTTTTATTTGATTCAGGAGCCTCGCATTCTTTTATTGCAAGTGAGGTTGTTGTTGGTAATGGTTGGAGGGTAGTACCCCTTAGGCAGTCTTTGCTCGTTCAATCGTCTGGTGGGGCTATGAATGCGAATGTGGGATGCCCGAATGTGGATCTGGACATTGGAGGTTATAAGTTTCCCACTAATTTGATTGTGATCGATTCCAAAGGTATCTAAGTGATTTTGGAAATGGATTGGTTGAGTAAGTGTTGGTGATTGATAAGCGGCCCACTTTGAGGCAGGCCTCGGGCCGATTCCATGCCGGCCCACCGTACACGCAGGAGGCCTAGAAGGCCACCCTTGGCCGTACTAAAGGAAGCGCCTAGCCCGTCAGGGTCTTCCCCAGGCTTGACCAGGTCAAAACCACGCCTCAGCAGGCTCCGCGCACCTCCCGGGCTAGCCTTAGTTCGGGAGGTGGTCCCGCGGACAGTTCGTCTTCCCGTGAGCAGGTGGCGACGGCCGTTGCGTCCTGCCGCACCTTCTCCGGTCTTGACCAGAAAGAACTGTGCATCCCCGGGGGCCCACAGCCCAGGGAAGAGCACGCAGGCAGCTTGGTTTGTCGTTTGCCCTCCTTGGCAGGCAGCGAACGGTTGTTACGCTACGCGACGCTCCCAACGGACGGCACGATGCTGGTTCAGTCCAGTCAATGCTACTTCGAGGATAAAGGGAAAGCGCTTTCACCTTAAAGAAGGATTCCTTCCCCGTATCGGCATCAAGACAAACACGTGTCCAGTACTAACCTGACCAGCTTCTCCCTGCAGGCTCGAAACCAGACAGAACCTCGGGATGAGACAGGAATACCGCCACTAAAGTGGAGACCGACGCGCGGGGCCCGCCGCATCAGCTTCGGGCAACTCGCCGCGCCTATAAAAGGAGGATCTCTGGACGCTCGAAGGGACCCCGAATTCACCACGCCAACACTCAAGCTACACTCGTCGGAAGCTTCCCTAGCAGTAGCCTTAGTCCTTACTTCCCACCGCTGTAAGCTCGGGATCGGTGCCTTCAAGCCCGGTCTCGGCACCTTTGTACTGTTTGCCACCATATAATCAACTAAGCTGGAGTAGAGCTATTACCCGGCAGTGGGGGCTCGAACCAGGGTAAATCACTTGTGTCTTCGTGGTTTGTATCTCTCCTTTCCTTCTCCTCCCCCCTCTCCTGTTCTTTCTTCACCGTACGAAGGACCAGTACCTAGATCGCCAAATCGCACCAGGCTAGTCCAGGAAGACTGCGCTGCCTGAGCCCCCATCGGCTCGGCCGTCACCCGAGCTGCTGAGAAGGGTTGTCGTTGGGCCTCACACCAACTACAAATTCGTCTGTCGGTCCGTGGACCCGCTGCTCTTCAGGAGCGCGATTCCCAGACACCGACAATAAGTATAAGGGTAAGATTGATTGTGCCGATAGATCGGTAACCCTTACTACTTTAAGTGGAGAGATCATCAAGTATGTGTCTTTGTTTAAAAAAAGCTCAGTTGTCAAGTTGCATCACCAGAAGATGATGCGTGGAGATGGAGAAGAGTGTCTGCCATTGGAAGAGACTCCGATAGTGAATGAGTTCATGGATGTTTTTCCTGAGGATTTGCCTGGAATTCCGTCGGATCGGGAAGTTGAGTTCAGCATTGATTTGTATCCGTGTACGGAGCCTATTTCTCAGCGTCCGTACCATATGAATCCTAAGGAGCTTGTGGAGATGAAGACGCAGATTGAAGATTTGAAAGCCAAGGGTTTCATCAGACCAAGTGTTTCTCCATGGGGATCGCCTGTGTTGTTCATGGAGAAGAAGCGTGAGAAGACCCTAAGGATGTGTGTGGATTATCGGAAGCTTAATGAAGTGACCATCAAGAATAAGTATCCGTTGCCTCGAGTGGATGATTTGTTCGATCAGTTGAAAGGAGCCAAGGTGTTTTCCAAGATCGATTTGAGGTCCGGTTATCATCAGATCAAGTTGAGATCAGAGGATATTCCAAAGACAGCGTTCACTACTCGATATGGATTATATGAATATACTGTGATGTCGTTCGGACTCATTAATGCTCCGGCACATTTTATGATGCTTATGAATAAGGTCCTAATGGAGTATTTGGACAAGTTCGTCGTGGTGTT
>SPJY01031471.1:810319-835152 GCA_005191435.1 Raddia distichophylla
AACTCAATCCCTGTTTCGGTTTGATTCGGGAACGTCGCATTCATTTACTGTCGAAGAGGTTATTGTTGATAATGGTTGGAGGGTAGTACCCCTTAGGCAGTCTTTGCTCGTTCAATCGCCTGGTGGGGCTATGAATGCGAATGTGGGATGTCCGAATGTGGATCTGGACATTGGAGGTTATAAGTTTCCCACTAATCTGATCATGATCGATTCCAAAGGTATCCAAGTGATTTTGGGAATGGATTGGTTGAGTAAGTATAAGGGTAAGATTGATTGTGCTGATAGATCGGTAACCCTTACTACTTTAAGTGGAGAGATCATCAAGTATGTGTCTTTATTTAAGGAAAGCTCAGTTGTCAAGTTGCATCACCTGAAGATGATGCATGGAGTCGGAGAAGAGCGTCTGCCATTGGAAGAGACTCTGATAGTGAATGAGTTTATGGATGTTTTTCCTGAAGATTTGCCTGGAATTCCGCCAGATCGGGAAGTTGAGTTCCGCATTGATTTGTATCCGTGTACGGGGCCTATTTCTCAGCGTCCGTACCGTATGAATCCTAAGGAGCTTGCGGAGATGAAGACGCAGACGGAGGATTTGAAAGCCAAGGGTTTTATCAGACCAAGTGTTTCTCCATGGGGATCGCCTGTGTTGTTCGTGGAGAAGAAGCGTGAGAAGACCCTAAGGATGTGTGTGGATTATCGAAAGCTAAATGAAGTGACCATCAAGAATAAGTATCCGTTGCCTCGAGTGGATGATTTGTTCGATCAGCTGAATGGAGCCAAGGTGTTTTCCAAGATCGATTTGAGGTCCGGTTATCATCAAATCAAGTTGGGATCAGAGGATATTCCAAAGACAGCTTTCCCTACTCGATATGGATTATATGAATATACTGTGATGTCGTTCGGACTCACTAATGCTCCGGCACATTTTAGGATGCTTATGAATAAGGTCCTGATGGAGTATCGGGACAAGTTCGTCGTGGTGTTCATTGATGACATTCTCATTTATTCTAAGAATGAGGAGGAGCATGCCGAGCATTTAAGACTGGTGTTGGAGAAGTTGAGAGAGCATCAGTTGTATGCCAAGTATTCGAAGTGTGACTTCAGGGGTCAAGGAGGTAGCATTTTTTGGTCATGTTATCTTGGAAGATGGAGTGTCCGTTGATCCGTCTAAGGTCAGTAAGATTTTGGAATGGAAGGTACCGAAGTCAGTTACCAAGGTCAGAGGTTTTCTTAGAATAGCTGGTTATTATCATCGTTTCGTCGAATGATTTTCTAAGATTTCTCGACCGCTCACCCAGTTGTTAAAGAAGGATGTCAAGTTCAAGTGGACAGCTCAGTGCCTAGACAACTTCGAGTTGTTGAAGAAGAAGCTAACATCGCCACCGGTATTGGTCTTACCGGATGTTCATAAGGACAATGAGGTGTATTGTGATGCTTCGAAGTTGGGAATCGGATGTGTGCTTATGCAAGAAGGAAGAGTTGTTGCATATGCTTCGCGACAACTACGGCCCCATGGGTTGCATTATGCTACTCATGATTTAGAGTTAGCTGCCGTGATGCATGCTTTAAAGATATGGAGGCATTATCTAATTGGTAATCACACCGAAATATGTACGGATCAAAAGAGCCTGAAGTATATATTCACCTAGCCAGATTTGAATATGAGACAGAGGAGATGGTTGGAGCAGTTAGCGGATTATGATGTGGGTATCCATTACCACGAAGGCAAAGCTAATGTGGTTGCCGATGCTCTAAGTCGGAAGCCAAGAAGCGAGCATATCCAAGAAGAAGCGGAGAAGTTGAATCTGATGATCGTTCCGCACGGTTAAGTGCATAGTCATCTGTATATGATGGAAGTGTAGCTAGATCTCCAAGATCAGATCAAGAAGGCTCAAGATGATGATGATGGGATTCTCGACATTGTTGTTGGGATAATCCTAGAGAAGGCGCCAGGATATGTGATGGATAAGGAAGGTATCGTTTGGTTCGATAAAAGGATAGTCGTGCCTGATCGAAAGGATATTCGAGAGTTGATTTTGAAGGAAGCTCATGATTCAGCGTATTCTATTCACCCCGGGAGTACCAAGATGTATCTGGATCTAAAAGAGAGATACTGGTGGTCAGGAATGAAGAAGGATGTGGCAGAGTTTGTTGCTTTGTGTGATATTTGCTAGAGAGTCAAAGCAGAGCATCAGAGACCAGCAGGTTTGCTTCAGCCTTTGAGAGTGCCTGAATGGAAGTGGGACGAAGTCGGTATGGATTTCATTATGGGTCTGCCGAGAACCCAAAGAGGTTTTGATTCGATATGGTTGATCATTGACCGATTGACAAAAGTGGCTCATTTCATTCCTGTGAGGACAAGGTATGATAGTCCTAAGTTGGCAGAGATCTATATGTCAAAGATTGTGTGTCTGCATGGAGTTCCTAAGAGGATCGTGTCGGATCGAGGATGCCAGTTCACATCAAAGTTTTGGGATAAAATTCATTCTCTGTTGGGTACGCATCTAGGTTTCAGTAGTGCCTATCATCCTCAGACCGACAGGAAGACTGAAAGGACAAATCAAATTCTGGAGGATATGTTAAGAGCTGTGGCTTTGTCAAATTCGAACAGTTGGGATAATGCATTGCCATATACAGAGTTCTCCTATAATAATAGTTATCAGTCCTATTCAGATGGCGCCTTTCGAAGCTCTATATGGAAGGAAGTGTCGGACGCCATTGTATTGGAATGAGACGGGAGAGCGAAAGTTATTCGGCCCAGATGCTTTGAACGAGGCCGAGGATCAAGTCAAAATGATCCAGCAAAGGATGAAGACAGCTCAGTCAAGGCAGAAGAGTTATGCCGATAAGCGAAGAAGAGAGTTGCAGTTCGAGGTTGGAGACCATGTTTATTTAAAGGTTTCGCCAATGAAAGGTCTTCGTTGATTCCATGTGTCTGGGAAGTTGTCGCCGAGATATATTGGTCCGTTTCCAATAACGGGAAGGAGAGGAGAAGTTGCTTATCAGCTGGAGTTGCCAGAGCGTTTGTCGAGAGTGCATAATGTGTTTCATGTGTCTCAGCTCCGGAAGTGTCTCAGAGTGCCTGAGGAGTAGATGCCAGTTGAAGCCATGGATTTGCAAGAGGATCTGTCCTATAAAGAGAGGCCGGTAAAGATTTTGGATGTGTCAGAAAGGTGTACTCGGAGTCGTTCTATCAAGTTTTGCAAGGTCCAGTGGTCCAACCATTCAGAGGCAGAAGCGACTTGGGAAAAGGAAGAAAATTTGCAGGCTGAGTTTCCAGAGTTGTTCGAGCAGGATTTCTCTGAATCTCGGGGTCGAGATTCTCCGTAAGGGGGGGAGGTTTGTGACATCCTCTATTTTGTCGTATGTCACTTGTATTTTCGAAAGCCCAAAAGGAAATTAAAAGGGAATTGTTATATACGAAACCCTGTTTTAATTAATTTAAACTAAGGTTTAAGCCAAAACCCTAGAAGACCTTTTAGGAAAATTCTGGAAAAATTCCAACACTTCTTAGAAGTCATCACCAAGCAACCCTCCAAATTTCATGTTCAAATTCCAAAGCTAGCTCGAGATTTCTTGAAGTTTAGCCGTTCTGCCGAGAGCTCGACAAATCCATCAAATAATGAGCAAACGAGGGAATCTCGTGCTCAAATTTGGAGGAGACCTTTTAGAAGACTAATACGATTTACCCTCCAAATTTCAGCCCAATCCAGGAAAGGAAACTCTGTTTTCTTGATAAACAAGTCCGCAGCCTATCTGAATTCTACCCGGATTAGAATTCGAGTCCTAATCCAACCTCTCTTAGCCCAAGGCCCAGCCCTTGGTCGTCCTTGCCACTATATAAACACCCCAAGACCCCTGCCCCAACGCCCCATCATGAAATCCCTCAAATCCCAAACCCTAGCCGCCAAAGCAATAGCCACCGAAACCCTTTTCTACAGATCCCTCTCTGTGCCTTGACCAAGCTGTCCCGCTCCAGCCGCCAGCCTGCGCCCGCCCGCGCGCGTGCGCGCCTGCGGCCCCGCCACCGCCACGCGTCGCCACGCCGTTGGCCGCACCGTCGCCCAGTCGCGTGTTGCCACGCGTCGCCAGCCGCCGTTGTCGGTACCCTCCTTAGTTTCACTCGGCTTAATAGAGAGATAGCCTAATCGGACTCGCATCGGTTGAAAACTAAGGCACGGTTCACCCGAAGTGAGCCGAGTGCTTTAGTGTTCAACCCGACTGCACCAATACAAGCAATCTCTATTAGGACGAGTGCAACTTAGGTGCCGAATATGTGCTTCAGTAACAGCTCCCAAGATCAGCTACCGTTACACACATATCCTCATTTGGATCGATAGCACAACACACAAACAAATGGTCATAACCTTATATTACAAAAAGGTATGGACTGTTGTCCATACAAATAGGTTTAACATAAGTCAAAGTGTACTCAGCGGAATAGATAATTGTTTTCACAAAAACAGCGGAAGAACACAACCAAAAGAGCAAAAGGCCAGCGTGGTATGCCGCTCCAACCCAAGGGCAACCGGCTGGAAGCTAGAACTCGGCACCGTGCCCACTAGCGTCGTCGTTCCCCGCTTGGTAGTAGTACTCAAGCGTGGGATCGCTATCACCTGCAAATATTATCAGCACATCGGTTGAGTACAGATGGTACTCAGCACTATAAGGTACTTATAGCCTTGTTCATGCATAATAAATATTCAATGTAAGGCTAGCAACACAGTTTCAGCATAAAGAGCGTTTGCAAGACGTAATCATAAATAGATTGTAAATGGCATTTGAAGAAAAACATGTAAAGACTTCTGAACCGACAATATCATCATTAACAGCATCAATCTCATCAAGATCAAATCTCAGGGGCTCTGTCCGCCCAAGGTCTCTATCCGACCATAACATCAACGGGACTCTATCCGTCCCCGGTCTCTATCCGACCGATCACCACGAGCAACCCTGTGCTCGGAAACATATCCCGAACCATACCATAACCAACCCCAAACCAACTCACATCCCAAGTACTAGCAACGGTGGGTCAGCTCAAGCATTCATCCCTAACCTGGGGACGCGGCTGTTCGAACAGTTCAAAACTCTGCAGAGGTGTACGACTTTACCCACATGACACAGTGAGCCATGCCGAAGCCTCTCAAAGCACATGCATGCTCATGGGATCACCCAGTTAACTTGCCGACTGCCCCAATCCGCGATTGCAGGAGTCGGGGTTAACAGTTGCAATGGATTTGTCCAAGGCCCATCACACCCCAGCACAGGGACGCACCATGGACGAGAGCCACCCTGTCGCCCCACCCCACAAGAAAACATACAATTGCACCGTATGGTACCCCATGGTTCATGCATGCGTAAGGAGTTAGCCAAGTGTCCCCATAAAACACGTGTGGTCGTACGTATAGTAGCTCGAGGGACGGGACCAAAGCTCAGTCCTTAACTACCCGAACGGGGCTACATGACCAGGAGCTCCTCCTGTCATATCGCTATCACCCGTTCAAGCCCATCATCAATCCAACATACCAAATCATCACCATAAACCATGGATCAATCCATCCGAACTGAGAATCATATCATAATCGAGTAATCCATGGTACCACGCGGACTCTAAGCATTGCTAAGCATACGTGACACAACCATAATTACTAGTACCCACTTAGGCTATCAAAGAATGGGGATGTCAAACCTATATATATTGAACTGACCACTAATAGGACATAACTATTTCTACCCATGAAATAACATAGTAAAACTAGCATGCATTCTGTATAGAACATAAGTAAAGCAATGCAAGTAAATAGAGTTCAACATGAGTGAGTCAAATGAGGGGAGTAATAAGTGCCTTGTTGCTGGTCGTCGGGAGGGAGAGCGGCTTGCTCAAGTCCGGGCTCCTCCGGAACATCGTTTCCTACCGTTTCGGTAGCAAGCACATCAAATAAAATCCAAATAAAATACCAAAACACAGAGAAACAAGGGAACATTACAATATTCAGAAAGTTCATGAGCTAATGTAGATTTTACAAAAAGAATCACCCAAATCCGAGTTCGGATGAGGGAGATAAGGTCATATGAATTTGGGGTGCTACAGATCACTCGGGAAAAACTAGTCAGCTGGTATGCTGCTCGGTACGATCAGCTTTTGGGGTAGAAGAACCACTCGGCTGAGTTTGGTGTCAACATTAAAGTTGTAGAGAATTTCCTGGCGCACAACTTTCATGTAGAACACTTTTATATCCGAGCTATGGTTGATTTTATAGAAATTATTTACTGAGTGGCTGTTCCTGAGAACGGGCTGAAACTAAATGGCTGCTGTACTGTGGGCATCGGTTTAGCTCATAGATGAACTTAGTAATGAGGCTTAGATGATTCAAAACATAGGGAAGGTATGTTCTAAAGTTCTTACCAAGCAAGGGATGCCTTGATTATGGGTGGACGCTCGAAGAACGAGCAGATCGGAGAGGTCGAAGCCGATCTGTCCCCGTACTTGGTTCGGCAACTCTTCAGCTCACCCTTCGCTGTTCCTTGCCGTTCCTTCTCCTCCAATGCCGTGGGTCTTCTTCTAGGCCTCCCTCAGTACGTGAGTGAGCTACTAGTAGCCATCTCTAAACTTGCATGTGAGAGAAAGTGACATGCAAGGTGAGATATGGAAGGATAACCATGCTGCTGTTCAGAACAGCAAAGTTACTGAAAGATAGCATCAAGAACTCACCCAAATCCTTGTGCAGGCACAAATGGGTTGGATGTACATGAAGCCTAGGAAGAATAGAAGTTGTTCCCTCTCATCCCAAGCCCTGGATGTGGAGGAAAATGGTGGGGATGAGCAGAAAACGAAATCAGCCTCTTGCTGTTCCAAAACCGAACAGCAGAGAGAAAAGTGAGAGGAATCCATAGCAAACCTTTGTGCATGTGCTTACCATGGAGGGGAAAAGATAGCTGACTTCCTCAGCTTTCCGACGGTATATCACACTCTAGGTGAATGCGAGGATTTTGGGGATGGATTTGAGTTGAAAGTGAAAGCTGAAACTGAAGAACAGCCTCTGATCTGCAGCTGCCTTCAGCTGAACGTGGGAGAGGAATGAAAGGAAGCAAATGGCTGAAGAAAGGGGGTGAGGAGGGGTTTATATGGACGTGAACTCAGCCATTGACAAGTGGGGCCAGGTCCCACTTGTAAGAGAGAGATTACGGGTGTATAACTAGGTGAGAAAAGGAGAGGCGCTACTGTTGTCCGAACGGTTATGCCACTTGGCTTCATCCTGTGCTGGCGCGCGCCACCTGGTGTGGTTCCACGGCTTCACTGCGCCGCATGGGAAAGCTGTCGGATGCACCGCCCATTTCATCCAAAGTCGTCGGGTCTTTGTCCCGGACAGAAAGAATAAAGGAACTAAATAGGTCCGGGCTACTTCAGCGGCTTTTAATATGAGAGGTAGCCCTCCTAGCTCTACTCGGGCTTCTCCCCACTCGGTTAAATCTCCCCCGGGCTGGGTGTTGCCCGGTAAGGTTCAGTCGGGAGTGGTTGCCCGACTGCTCGCCGGCACTCGGGCCTGGTCGGGGAAGCTCGGCTTGGATAATAGATCACTCGGCTAGCCCGGTGGGGTGCTTTCCAACGGGCTATATATAGTTGCCCGCCGAAGCTCGGTTAATATCTACCTCACCATTCTGGTAGCTCGGTGATTGGTATTCTAATGGTTTCAGTTTAAAATCCTATATTCCCACCGTATACTCGATGGATGTATGCATATCAATGAAAAGTTTTAAAGAACCATAATAAAACCAAAGGAACACAGTTATGATATGCATGCTTGACTGTAAATAACAGTTGGGCTGTTACAGCCGCCGCCGTGTGTCGCCGCCGCGCCGTTTCCCGCCCGCCTGCCCCCACGCGTCAGCCACCGCCGCGCCACCCAACCCGGAGCCGCCACGTGTCCCGCCGCTGTGCCCCCGTGCTGCGCAGAGCCGTCGGGTTCGATCGGTTCGGCCGGTTTTTCAGATTAAACCGGTTTAATCTTTTCAGCCTTTTCTGATTTTCGTCAAACTTCCAGGAATTGTTCAAGGAGCATCCGAACTCCAAATTGGATGATTCCAGAACTTCCCGAAATTGTTCAAGGAGCATCCGAACTCCAAATTGGATGATTCCAGAGCCATTATTTTCCATAAATTCCCTAGAATTTTATATATTTAATTGGGATATAAATTCTGTGATGAATTTTGCTGTTCTTATGCATTTGCATTATTCGTGCAGACCGTCCGTGTTCCCGGTGCTCGGTGCTGTTCCCGGAGTATCAAAAAGGAGGTTCCCAAGACGCTGAGTATTACCAAGGCAAGATAGTTACATCTTGTTGCCCCTAGTTTGCAAAACTCACCCGAAATTGTTTTTGATTTCTTTCTCATGCATAAAATGATGGGAAAGGTAGAAACCTAATATTCACACTGCGTCATTGACCTTGTGAATTAGCCTTTATTGCCGCCTTATTTGTTGTTCCTAGCCTATCCTTGTGCATAGATGCTAGTGCTCGTGGGTTGTTAGTTGTTAGGTTATTCATCATTTATTAATCTTGTGACTTGGTATATTTGGAGGTGCTGAGTTACTTAATAACCTAATCAACTAAAACCTACGTGGCATGTGTTGACTAAAGGTGGCAAGTCGGGTGGTTTTGTGGAACGTGAAATGTTGTGGAGGTAGTCACCTTGGTCTAAGGACTTTGGACGTATGCCAATCCAGCCAAACCAAACAAGCGCAACCATAAATGCTAGCTTAAGCATGAGTGCACCATGTGCTAGTCCTGGCTTAGTAGTTAGGGAAGACTGTTAACACACTTTACTTTGAAAAGATCGGGCTGCGGTCCGTTGGCTCAAGAGGGGGGCCGAGTGCTAAACCTTAGAGGGGGTATCGGTGTTAACAGAGGGAACTAATGAATCGCCTTGTATTGTTACTTGGTCTGGGCTCCTAAGGAAGAGTTAAGACACAAAAGTTTCACTCGGCTTATGGGTAAAGTGTGCTACACTCTGCAGAGTTAAAACTATCATGATAGCCGTTCCCACGGTTATGGGAGGGAAGGTAGGCCATACATGGTAGTCTCATGTGTTTATTAATAACCTGATGGGTTGGTTTTGGTTTTGAGTATTCGAGACTTGTGCAGTTTTGCAGAGGGGCTTTCGAAGCCGAGCTCTGTTTGTTACCTTGGGAGTTTGTCTATCTTTATTAATTGTTCAACAAATGTTTTCACAACACTTTAATTAATCTGGACTAGAATATGTGTTTATGCAAATTAATCATCCTATTCTTGTCATATCCTTGCATCATTTATAAGAACTCTTGCTGGGTAGCCGTGTACTCACTATACAAAAACCACGGATATATTTGTTCAGGAGAAGATTCGATTCCGGTTTTCCCACAAGATTAGAAGGGTTCTGTGCTAGACTTCGCGGAGGACTAGTTATCGCTGAAGGGTCGGATTAGAGAGCATCGTCATGTTTATTCTTGCATATCATTTGAATTTTCGCTACTCTGAATATTATTATATGGATTATAAAGACTATTGTAATAAGTGGTTGTGGTACAATTACTTTTGCATTATTATAATATTTTCTTAGTTATGATGATTGTGTTGTGATGCTCGACTCAAATCGCTCATGAGTTGCTAGTTTTGATCGCTGGGACTAGCAATGGATCATGAGAAGATCCCGGTGAAGCCGGGACTGTGACAAAATGTTTTTTTATAATGAAACTAACTTGGTTAAACTGGATAACCTAATCCTGCAAGGACCAAGGTGGCCAATAGCACACATTAAAAAGGCTAATAAATATTGGAACAAAGAGAAAAAGGTATCGTTACCTTCTCCAAAAGACATGCTGGTCGAAGGAATACCGACATGTTGGACAAAGAATGCAAAATCTGAACCTCCGTGGCCTAGTCGTCCAAATCTTTAGGCAGGAGAGCAACAACAATATATGTCAAATCGTTATGGAAATGGAAGATTCTCCAACTTTTTTCTAAATAGAATTGAAATGTACAGCTGATGATATCAGAATTCATATTCAGAACAGGTGATAGAAGCAAAGAAAGATGGGGTATTTCTTCTCTATAACCTCAAGATACAATTAGGAGGCACATTGAATCAAAGAAAAAAAGGGAAAGATAAAAAAGAGCACAATATGTAGCTTCATACCACGAACATTATATGTGGATATATACCATCAACTGACATGAAATCACTTAAACCCAAAAGATATGTCCTTAAAAAAGTGACATGTGTAGCAACGCATATATAAATGGCATACACCTTGAATCCTTCTCAGTACCCCTATCCATAACCTGAAAATTGAGTTGTTGCGGTTTGTTAATGAAATTAGTATAATAGATGTAAAACGAAAACAATGACATGATTTACCATGCTTACCTATAATGCAAGTAACATATGGAAAATAAAAATCAAATCGACATGATTTAACATGTTGAAATAATCGCATACTACATCGTTGGCCAGCTATCTCATTACCAACTAAATCTCTATTAAGTAACTTAGGAACTACTTTCAACCATACCTTCCTATTCTGTAGAACCTTATAAGCCAGGGCACATACATTGTCCTCTCCTTTTCTTTTAGAAAATAAAAGCACGATTCTAGCAAATTTAAAGGAAAATCCACATTGACCATGCAGTGAATGAAACTAATAAAATATAGGTCTAGCCAAAAAAAAAGAAATGTGTATAATAGTTAAGAATGCCACGTCCGCATAGGCACCATACACCATCAGCCATTTTTAGGAAATTGTACCTCTGTGGGATTTGAATTGCCACTTTGCAATTAAAAAAAGGAAAAAGCATGTTTCATGAGAAGAGGTATTTTACCTTTTTAAAATCATTTGCTCCCTGTGAACACGATTAGAAATGCCATCTGCTAGGAACAAACTAAAACAGTCAAACAATCAGGAAGATAAAGTAAAGCAGTAAGAGCAATTAGAGCTTAGGACCTTGCAGAGGAAAGCAAACTGTATGGCACCATCTCATGATCTCAGTAAACATCATCTTTTCAATGAACCTGAAGAACCAAGCCCCTCCATGGAGAATTTTTAGAAGCACGTCTTCAACCTGTTGTTTGTATCCCCTCTGGAATTACAAAAGGCTTGGTAAGCTAAAGTGTAGACAGAAGGCACTACGGAAGTTTGGTCCATCCTAACTGTTAAATCAAAATACAATGAAGTTTGATCCATCTTGATTAATAAATCAGTATACAATAAATCAAACATCAAAATCTAGGACTGTCGCCAAGGCTCAACAATATGTTGCACTAATATAATTAATTTTTGTAGGAGAAGAGAGGAAATTAATTGGCCTAGGCAAAAGCTGTTCTGGCCATTGGTGGTCATCCGAGCACCTACAACACTAATCTCTATGCCTTCTGTTTGAACCCTGCAAGCCAAGAAGGGTATCATTCCGAGATCTATGATTTCACTGAAAATAAGCAAAACTCAGGTGTTTTCAATCAATAAAAATCAGTACGAACAACACATAAGTTACTAATGTGTGCTAACAGAAAACAATAGTTCTAAGGTTTTGCAAAAAAAAAATCCGATTAGAATGAGCAATACCGTAATATAGCAACAGTATTATTATATGTCAATGCATCAATGAAAGAAACTATTAGTAGGAGCGGATTGGTGGAAGAAATGGAGTGTGGAGCCGTCACTCTTCAGATAAATCAATAATATATATTACCTACTACTATAACTAAATTATTTTTTGAAAAGCTATTATATGGCTATACCTAATTTAGAAGTAACAATTAAACCAGAGACATCATTTAAAATATTAGCAGAAATATATTCAGGTAGTGTAGGGATCATCAGCTCTGCAAGAAAGAAAATATGATCAATAGTCTTGCAGCATGATAAAAAGAAAATATGATTAACAATCTTGCAGCATGATAAATAGCATGCTGCAATTTTTTTAATTGGAGACAAAGCATGACCAATAGAATATACTTCATGGATACACTGGTAAATATATGATTCTATGTAAATACATTTTACGATAAGAAGCAAATCTGATAGGACCGCATTTGATCATAAACCGTAAACACCATAATTGCATATAAACATACTCTGTTTAAAATCCACTGTCATCTATGATTGGCTGTTACTATGCTGTGGCTGGCGCTTATATATTTAAATCGGTAAGAAATGCAGTGGTAAGGCTAAGCACATATGCTGAACACATTAATGAATCTATAAATTAAGACGATGTCTTATTACTATGATGCATCTTATCTTTAGAAATGTAAATCAAGAGGAACTGCACATCGGAACAGATCGAGGCTACTGGTAATGAGGAGCAGCCACTTCATTCTAATCGTAGAGTATGCGCAACTATTAAAGAATGGAAGCATGAGGCTACTATCTTAGTTCACAAAGAGCAGATCTAGACTACCGTGTGCAAAGATTGGGAGGAGGCGGTTGCTGACCTTAGTGTCCGTCGGCTCATATGGCGACGCCGACGGCCACAGCGAACGCCCAAGGCTGTGTTCGAAGGGGAAAACGTAGGTGTGCAGATAATGGTGAGATACCGCGCCGGTGGGAACGAAACAGGCACAGCTGACATGCGGATGGCAGCGAGAGGGCTCCGAACGGCGTGGGGAAGCGTGGCATCTTCCGGGCTCGAGGGGGCCTTGGCGGAGAGTCGGGTCCAAGGAGGCGGATTGGGAGGAGCTGAAGGATCCGGCCTCCCCGAAGGTTTCAGCGAGAGGAGCAGTGGCGGAGGGAGCGGAGTCGAAGTAGGCGTCGCCGAGAGGAGCAGAGGTGGCGCCGATCGGGCGTGTAAGGAGGAGGCGCCAGGAAGGAGAAGGCGGCGACTTCGGTGGAGGGGCGCTAGGGTTTTGACCGATAGGGCACGGGGGCGGAACGGGCGATGGATTGGAGGTGGCGGCTGAGATCCATGCGGTGGCACGGTGAGTAATTTCGTGGAAGATCGAGGGTAAATAGAATGTTGGGAGGGCATCAGGCTGAAACACATGCCAACACGGGGTTGAAAATGAAAAAATCACTCGTAGCGAGGCACTGCAGGAGGACATGGATGCGAATGTACGGAGACTGGAACGGAAAATAAGAGACAATAAGGACTCTTTTGCAAAAGCTCACCAACGGGAGCTGAACGCGCTGAGGGAGGCGGGGGTGGGAAGTACGCCACGTGTCGAGCCATCGGAACGAATGGTCGGGTTTGTACTATTAACTAGCAAGGTAAGCGCGCCCGTGGCGCGCCGACTGATTGGTCTCAGCGATAAAGAATTAGCATAAAGAAATAATTAACGTTTTGTTTCGATCATGTTCAAATCAATAATTAACCTGGTTTCAGCGATAAAGGATTGGTCTAAAGAAATAATTAACGTTTTATTTCGATCATGTTCAAATCAATAGCCCATTAAAGTGTAGAGGCTAAAAATTAAAAAAAAATTAGCAAAATTTCAAGGGATAGAATGATGTAATCAATTATGTGAAACCTATTTATTTTTAACGCTTAAATATTTTGATGGACCTTGCCAAGCAATTATGGTTATGGCTCCATTCTTAAGCCTTATTTTTGTTTTTTCATTTCATGGAGCGCTGACCTTAAACCATAATTATATTTTCTCGAAGTCTTTTTTATCCTTCATGCCCATTTTTTATTAATTATTAATTATGTTTCTTGTGTAATATTTAAATCTTTGCATGAAGTCCTAGGATAAAATTATGGTTCAATTCTACAATGGTCTGATTCTGCAGATTTTTTAAGCTAAGTATAAAAGCCAGAATGAATGGTTTAGGATTTTTTATTTCGTCATTCAAAAATATTATATGTTTAGGGTTTATGTACGAAACCCTTTTTTTTTATTGCAAACCTTAAACCATAGAAAAGTATTATATCCGAAAAAATTTTAAAAACAAAATAGATTATATGCATGATAAATCTAGCTCGTGTAGATTCTGTTCAGAAATTACTTCCATAATATAATATTAACATTCCATAAGAGCATCCCCAGCAGGGGAGCTATCAGGCGGGAAAAAATTTGAAATGGCAGACAGCGGCGGGCGCGCGCGATTAGCTTGACGCCAGCCGCGCTGACACCGGCCGTGCTGTTCATGCTCTAAGATTTTATAAATAAGGGCAATAATATTTGAATAGATTTTATAAATGATGGCAATAATAATTAGTTGTTAAAGTTGTAATTTGAGAACCAAGCCAATATCCAAAATGGATGTAATTGGAGGAGTAATAATTCAAAGAATTTAAATTATTATATCATAATGGTTGAACCTACTATTATTTAAGTATTCCCCTTAATTTTTGAAAGCACACTGTTATTTAAAATTTCCCTATTTTTCTACTAAAAAGGGAATATCAAAATAAGAACATAATTAAAAAGACCAGAAAACCTACTTAATTCTAACTATTCTAAAGCTCAACACCACACTTATTTTGCAATTTATTTTTTTGTACCTTTATGGTTTTTTAAAGGCAGCATATCAAGTTCTAATGCTCATTGAGTGTTAATATGCAAACATCCAATCAACACTATCAGATGGACTTCGTGTGGTTAAGATCGAGAGAGGTGGAACTTCTAGATCCACTATGGTTTTGTAGATAACCACCGCACGTTTTAAGTGGAGTGTGGAGCTTCCCCCTCTCTTGATCTCAACCACACGAAGTCCATCCAATGGTGTTAGTTGCATGTAGGCCTATTAATGGGCAGCCCAGCCCGGCGAGCCCGGCCCGAAAAAGCCCGACCCGGCCCGGCCCGACCGGTGCACTAGGCCGGGCTCGGGCCTCGGTCTGAAGCCCGGGCGTCGGGCCGGGCTGGGTTCAGGCCTGGGAAAATGTGAATCTAGCTGTGGCCGGGCAGGGCTTTTCGGGCTTCGGGCCGGGCTCGGGCTTGGTCCCACGGGACCGGGCTTTTCCAAGCCCGGCCTGAAACCCGGCCCGGCCTGAAACCCGGCCCGGCCCGGCAGATGATCAGGTCTAGTTGCGTGCAGTGGCGGAGCTTCATTAGGGCCAGCCTGGGTGCTGGCCCCCCCAACAATTGTAAAATCCTTTGAGAAAGTACTGTTACATAGGCTAAAAATTGATTATATATGCTAAATGGTCCCCTCTAATCTTCATTAATCAGATTTTGGCCCCCTCTCATATGTCGCTCAAGCCCCGCCACTGGTTGCATGTTAGCATAGTAATGCTCAATGTGCATTAGCAGTAGATATGTTCTCTTTTTAAAAAAAACATAGTTGTTTATACCCTAATGCAATATTTGTTGTTCGCCACATCCCAATTCAATTTATCTATTTTTAAATCACTAGAGCATCCCCAACAACGGGTGGGATAAAGGAACTACCGAGGACGCTCTTATCCTAAACTATCTCCCGTATGTGATCTTTACATTCCCTTATGTTATGTTTTATTCAACTATCACGATGTATAATATTGGAGGTAGAATTTGTGCCGGGGACCATGTGGCTACCAATTAATAGGCATGTACTAATAGATTAAGAACATATATGCTGCAATGCGCCATTTGTTTTCTGCGGCATCGTGAAGTCCCTCAATTTGTTCGCGTTTTCGAGCGGTCAAAGCTTTCCAGGGTTGAGAGTTTGAGATTTGAAATTCGCTCGTCAGCTGAGCTGTTAGCATCCATGGGCGGCAAGCTCATCACCAGAAGCAACCTCTCCACAGCATATATACAGATACTCATTTCTTCGATCTGGTTTTAAACTCTTAATTACACTCGTCACTGCTCAGTGGAGGTGATTAAGAACTGGGATATGATCTGTTCTAGCCAACTGTATCATTTCGGTGATACACCCTCCGGTTTCATAATACTTATCGTTTTAAACATTGACATGGTCTTCAAAATACAACTTTTACCATTAATTACTAATAAAATTATTTATAAAATCCGTAAAAATATGATATTGTAAAAGTACTTTTCAAGATGAATTTATATGTATGGTTTTTATGTACACAATTCAAATAGTGCAAAAGGTTTTTTAAATAAAGTGTTAAGACTTTAACTTAGAACCAATCTAAAACGACAAGTATTATGTAACTGGAGGGAGTAATTAACAGCGACATTTGATTGTGAGTGTAAACATGTATATGGATGCACGACGAGCTTCCGAGTTCGTTCCGATCCATTCTAATGACAGGTTCGAGTTTCAGTACACGATTTTTACAACTCCTAGATTTTGAACTCAAACTCATCAGGCACTCTTAAAATTTGAATCAGCTTTCATTGGTATAAATAAAATATTTTGAAACAAAAATGAAATATGAAAGGTCCAAAACAAATAAAAGACCATAAACTAACCAAACGTGTTAGTCCAATGTATTTGGGCTTCAGCCGGAAAACACACGCAATAGCAAAATCACCTATGTTTTTGGGACCAGTCCCTTAAAAATAAAATAGGTGTCAATCTTACAAAGTTGCACATTATTAACAAGTGTAATTTTAATCTTATCAATGTTCAATTTTAGACCGACTAAAACATTAAGGCCCAGTTCTTTTCAGCTTAACAGCTTAACGACTTATCTACATTTTAAAAAGACATATGCTTTGAGTTTTTTGAGTCTGTTTTTTCGTTGTTTTGAAGGTAGGTCCTAACGCTTTAAAAAACAAGTCAAACGAAATGGATCCGAATCTCGAGAAGCGCCTGAAATTCAGTCATTTCAGCCGTACAACTGTTCAGCCATTAAGATCAGCTTAAAAGAACAGGGCCTAAATTAAAACATAAGAAGAGTAATGTATGTGAGTACATATACTTAATAAAGGGTTAATATCACTGTTGCCATTATAACTCACCCCCTGACCACGCTTGACATTTCGAAAACACCTCGATCACTGTTGCCATTTTGGCGCTTCAGTTGTCTCAAACGTGCCATTATGGGCATTTACGGGGCAATACCTGTCCCGAATACATTGGAAATACATTGGAAATACATTTATACGGTGGGTCCCACATGTCATTCTCTTTTCTTTCTTCTTCTTCCTCCTCCTCCCAACTCCCCCCATCCCCATCTCTCTCTCTCTCTCTCTCTCTTCCCACCGCCGCCGGCCATCCCCTTCCCGTCGACCCCAACCACCTCCTCCTCCGGCGCCCAGATCTCCTCCTCCTCCTCCTCCGGCGCCCAGATCTCCTCCTCCGCCGTCGCGCCGCCGTCGAGCTCCCGCCGCCGTGCCCGCCGCCATCGCCTTGCGCCATGAGCCCGCCGCCGCGCCGCAGTCGAGCTCCCGCCGCCGCCGCCGCCGTCATGCTCCCGCCGCCATGGAGCGAGGAAGAGGAGTGCGGCGGCGGCGAGCTCACTCCGAACCTTCTCGACCCTGGAACAGGTGTACTCGCTCTAGATTATTCGCTCAAGACTAACACCTGGCACTCTCTCGAACTCACGGCTGATGTTTCTAGACCTGTGCTCAGTGGGACCCTGCAACCAGAGAGATATAGTCGAGATAGAGACGCACACAAGGAAAATAGAAGAACTATAAAACAAAGGTCCTTATCCTTGGCGTTCCAGCTATACGGCCTAGTTGCCATCAATTACCAAAATCAATCAGCCCATGGGAGGCTTGATCTTACAGAACGACAGAACGGTATCGCTGCTGGGATTGTTGGGATCGGGATTGAGGGGATGCCCCCCCCCAAGGTGGGGAGACTTACGTCAACCGCTGGATCGACGAGAATCAATGGTATCCATGATACCGGGTGTATCGTAAAAAACTCCTATTGTGAAAGCACTTTTCAAGATGAAATTATATGTATGGGTTTTATGTGCTCAATTCAAATAGTGTAAAATGTTTTTTAAATAAAGTTTTAAGACTTTGACTTAGAACAAACCTAAAACGACAAGTATTATGTAACTGGAAGGAGTAATTAACAGCGACATGTGATTGCGAGTGCAAACATATATATGGATGAACGACGAGCTTCCGAGTTCATTCGGATCCATTCTAATGACAGGTTCGAGTTTCAGTACACGATTTTTACAACTCCTAGATTTTGAACTCAAACTCATCAAGCACTCCTAAAATTTGAATCAGCTTTCATTGATATAAATAAAATATTTCGAAACAAAAATGAAATATAAAAAGTCCAAAACAAATAAAAGACCATAAACTAACCGAACGTGTTAGTCCAAAGTATTTGGGCTTCAGCCGGAAAACACACTCAATAGCAAAATCGCCTATGTTTTTGGGACCAGCCCCTTAAAAATAAAATAGGTGTCGATCTTACAAAAGTTGCGCATTATTAACAAGTGTAATTTTAATCTTATCAATGTTCAATTTCAGATCGACTGAAACATTAAATTAAAACATATGAAGAGTAAAGTACTTGAGTACATATATTTAATGAATATATATAGTAGTAAAGCAAAAAAAATAATGAATAAAATAGATAATTGATAAATAGCAATTTCATATTTAAATTGCACCTTTGTAAACAGTATAATTTTAATGTTATTAGAGTGATTTTAAAATGCCTGATAGTTAAAACAATTCAGACATTTAATAATTAGCAAATTGGTTTTTCTTTTCAAATATAGGCGACTAGGCAGAGACAGTCGCACCCAAAATACTTACCCACGTGAATAGTTAAAACAATTTAGACATTTAATAATTAGCAAATCGGTTTTTCTTTTCAAATATAGGCGACTAGGCAGAGACAGTCGCACCCAAAATACTTACCCACGTGAACCCCTTCGTTTCCATCCAACCACGGAACTACCCTAAAGCACACATGCATGGTAAAATCCGTAGTATTGCCATTTACAAATATTTCTCTGCCAAGAACATTTCCCACTGACGATTTGACAAAGCACAAACGCTGCCATGTGGCACGCTATATGTCCTTGCTTTGTTTAGATAATAATGGATATTATCCCATTTCTATACCTTTTCGATGTATATGACTTAGAGCATCCCTAGCCGATCCTGCGTCACGCTACCTGCATCGCTACGGTAACACACGCGCAGGAAGAAAATAGCCAGCTCGCAGAGTGGCTGGTTTGAATCCATAACCCGCGTATACTGTAGCAACAGTAGTTTCGGGGCCTGGTGGGCATGCTCTTACAAATAGAACATTTAAATAATCAACTTTTCCTTTATAAAGAAAGGGTCGGTGTTATATAAAAAACTTAAGAAGGAACAATCCTGTTATTGAATCTCCACCAGCAATTGTTAAAGAAAGATATGGCCACCATCTCTAAGTATTGTCAAGCTTCTAGTATATTTTCTCGCTCTTCCTCCTTATGCAGCAATGCCCATTGGCAAAACCAATATGCTCTTTTGAAGATAATCTGTAAGAAAAAATGTTTTTTGTGCATTTGTCAAAAACAAAATCATTTCGATAAAGCCATATAAACCATAACAACGCAACAGTACCGATCAAAATCTTTTTCTTTTGTTTTATCACCACCCACCTAAGCCAATCCCTAAGTATATGAGTACAACTCTCAGGAGCCTTAAGATCTAAAGCAATATGGACTAGCCTCAAAATTGTCCTAGATAACTATCGGTTAAAGAAAAGATGGTGAATAGACTCATTTGCACGAACAAAAGCAACATTTCTGACACCCACTCCAATTTCTCTTTGCAAGACTATTTTTTTTATCAAAATTATGACTCAACATAGATAAAAAATTTAAAAATTTTAATCTTTAAAGTATTTAGTTTTAGAAAATAAAAGCACAATTCAAGCAAATTTAAAGGAAAATCCACATTGACCATGCAGTGAATGAAACTAATAAAATATAGGTCTAGCCAAAAAAAAAAAAGAAATGTGTATAACAGTTAAGAATGCCACGTCCGCATAGGCACCGTACACCATCAGCCATTTTTACGAAATTCTACCTCTGTGGGATTTGAATTGGCACTTTGCAATTAAAAAAGAAAAAGCATGTTTCATGGGAAGAGGAATTTTACCTTTTGAAAATCATCTGCTCCCTGTAAACACGATTAGAAATGCCATCTGCTAGGAACAAACTGAAACAGTCAAACAACCAGGAAGATAAAGTAAAGCAGTAAGAGCAATTAGAGCTTAGGACCTTGCAGAGAAAAGCAAACTATATGGCACCATCTCATGATCTCAGTAAACATCATCTTTTCAATGAAGCTGAAGAACCAAGCCCCTCCATGGAGAACCTTTAGAAGCACGTCTTCAACCTGTTCTCTGTATCCCCTCTGGAATTACAAAAGGCTTGGTAAGCTAAAGTGTTAGACAGAAGGCACTACGGAAGTTTGGTCCATCCTAACAGTTAAATCAAAATACAATGAAGTTTAATCCATCTTGATTAATAAATCAGAATACAATAAACCAAACATCAAAATCTAGGACTGTCGCCAAGGCTGAACAATATGTTGCACTAATATAATTAATTTTTGTAGGAGAAGAGTGGAAATTAATTGGCCTAGGCAAAAGCTGTTCTGGCCATTGGTGGTCATCCGAGCACCTACAACACTAATCTCTATGCCTTCTGTTTCAACCCTGCAAGCCAAAAAGGGTATCATTCTGAGATCTATGATTTCACTGAAAATAAGCAAAACTCAGGTGTTTTCAATCAATAAAAATCAGTATGAACAACACATAAGTTACTAATGTGTGCTAACAGAAAACAATAGTTTTAAGGTTTTGCAAAAAAAATCCGATTAGAATGAGCAATAGCGTAATATAGCAACAGTATTCTTATATGTCAATGCATCAATGAAAGAAACAGGTTAGAGGGAAGAGACTGATTGATTAATCAGTTGCAGGAATTTTGGTAGACAGACAAAAGTAGACAGATTCTGCACTGCAGCTAGGCAGCTAGGTAGCTTGATTAATTCCACACACTGTCACTGTCTGCTTAGTATATGCTACAGTGCTGGATACATACAGTAGTACTGCTTGCTCTACAAATCAAAACGCCATCTCAAACAGTTAAGATGGTGTTAATTTATAAATAAATGTGCAAATTGGTGGCAAGATTACATGCATAATGCAGCCTAATTAGCCCACTGCATGCATGCGCACTTTGCTTTACGGCCTAAACCTGAAATGTCAATACCAGGAAGAAATCAATACCAGTGTTCTGAGATCAGAAAGCCTTCCCTATCACCAGAAGAGCCGCCCTATATAGCTGGGCAAATTGGATGGTCTCATTATAGGAAATCCATCGAACACCCTGCACACAGGAAATCAACGACACAAAATTTTTTTTTGCAGCAACCCGTTGGACTGCGAAAAGGCAACATCAGCGAGAAGCATGGAAGCAGCGCCATGAGCAGAGAAGAAGCCGATGACAGGGAGGGACGGGAAGAAAAGGGTGGAAAGGGGGCGGCAGCAGAGAAGACGGGAGGACCGCTGCAACCGAATCCGCCATCTCCCATGGCCACAGCCCTTAGAGCCGCCGCCTCCGCTGCTCCTAGACGTCGGCGTGGACAGAGGCACCGGTGGAAGGGGCGGGGGGTGACGTGAACGGGCGCTGCCGGACTGGAAATGGGGAAGGAGAGGGAACAGCAAGGAGACGGACCGGAGGCGCGTCGATGCAAAGGCAGGAGCGGTGGCGGCATGGAGAAGGAGCAAAGGGGCCGGCGGCACGTCGAGGAGGAAAAACCGAGGGCTCGCAGCCATCGAAGGGGGTGAGACCGTCCCGAGGAGCGCTGTGGGCAGATGCGGCGCTGGCCGAGCCCATCGTCGCTGGGTCCGTCCGGAGAGGCGAACGGCGCCAAGCGGCGGCGGGGCGGCGGAGGGGAGGACACGGACGGGCGGATCTAGGAGAGGAGCTGGGGGGCGTGTATAGGGAGGGGAGAAGGGTGAGGCACCCCATCCTCCCGTCGGCCATCAACCTGCGCCGCCGGGGAGGAGTGAACAACAGCGACGACCGCGGCCGCAGGAGGGAAGGCGACGAAAGGAGGCGAGCGAGCAAAGGGAAGAGGCGGCGGAGAGGGGCGAGGGCGGCGCGTCTAAGCGATCGCCCCTGGAGATGTAATCCGCCGCCTAATCAGAACGGCCCGAACCCGATCGGATGGCGCCGAAGAGTGGCAATGACCGTAAATAACGTGAACCATAGGACCTCTTCTGCAGAAGCCGCTGCGCTGCCTTGCCCCGAGCGTGCTGCGCGTGGAGAGGCCAGTGACGGAGCGAGGAGAGAGCAGCGCGAGCGTGGAGGGTGCCCACGTGTCGTTCGGACACGCCGAGCCTTCAGGCCAGCGGCGCTGCGCGAGGAGGCAGGCGCTCGCGGGCGCTCGCGCGAGGAGCGGGCCACATGTCACGGCCGGGGCACCGAAGCTCACTCTTGTACTTTTATTTATTTTAATAGATATAATGGATATTATCCCGTTTCTATACCTTTTCGATGTATATGACTTATAAATAGAACATTTAAATAATCAACTTTTCCTTTATAAAGAAAGGGCCGGTATTATATAAAAAAAAACTTAAGAGGGAACAATCCTGTTATTGAATCTCCACCGGCAATTGTTAAAGAAAGATATGGCCACCATCTCTAAGTATTGTCAAGCTTCTAGTATATTTTCTCGCTCTTCCTCCTTATGCAGCAATGCCCATTGGCAAAACCAATATGCTCTTTTGAAGATAATCTGTAAGAAAAAATGTTTTTTGTGCATTTGTCAAAAACAAAATCATTTCGATAAAGCCATATAAACCATAACAACGCAACAGTACCGATCAAAATCTTTTTCTTTTGTTTTATCACCACCCACCTAAGCCAATCCCTAAGTATATGAGTACAACTCTCAGGAGCCTTAAGATCTAAAGCAATATGGACTAGCCTCAAAATTGTCCTAGATAACTATCGGTTAAAGAAAAGATGGTGAATAGACTCATTTGCACGAACAAAAGCAACATTTCTGACACCCACTCCAATTTCTCTTTGCAAGACTATTTTTTTTTATCAAAATTATGACTCAACATAGATAAAAAATTTAATCTTTAAAGTATTTTAGTTTCCACGTTAAATGATTCAAATAAGACAGAGTTTGAATATTATGTTTTGATGCATGGATTGAACCAAAAATTGACCATCTTTGTTCAAACTCGAAATAAATGGATATCGACTAATTGATGGATATAAAGTCATGCAGAACTTTGCTATTACAAAATATATCCTTGATAATAAATTTTTTGAAGGTATCTGTCCCTTGTCAATAAAAACCTCAGTTGAGTTGCCACATAGGTGTCTGAGAGTATTATCGAGCTCATCCATATCATTATCTATCAAAAGATCCGAAATTTTTGGTTTACTAATTTTGGACATGGAATTAATTTTTGATGATATAATTTAACATATATCCTTGCTAAACTCCTAACCAAAACCAGTCGAATAAATAAGGGGTAGAATAATGCTAGCTATGTCACTACTTGGGAATTTGCAATCTTCCATTGTACCTGCAATCTTGGTCATGCACACAAACCATGGCACTAAACCACATGTACACGCAGTCACGCACAATGAAGAAATAAGAGCAACCCCAAGAACGTGATCTGGCCCCCGCGTCGTCCTGTGCGGGGCGGCTCAGGTGGCGGCGACTCCTCCAGCCAAGCCATCTCCACCGGCACCCTCGCCGGCCGCCGCCGCCAGCGGATAGCCACGGCGGCGGCGGCCCTCCCTCCCCTCCGCTCCTCTCCTCCCTCCCCTTCCTTCCTCGCGGGCGGCCTCGCGGCGGTACGACCTCCTCCTTCGGCCGGCGTCCCCTCGGCCAGGTCGGCGGCGCAGAGGCCGGATTCGGCTGCGAGGTGGCTAGATCGAGGTGGCCGGATCCAGCGGTGTGGTGGTCGGATCTACCGGTTTGGGCATCGTTGTGGTCGGAGAAGGCGGCGGCGCGGCCTGGCCTGTGGGGCCGACGGCGGCGCGGCCTGGCTAGCTCGGGGGCAACGGTGGTGCGGCCTAGCCGTCGAGGTGGTGTTGGTGCGGCCCGGCCGACGCGTGGTTGGCGGTGTGACCCGGCCTCCTTGGGGCGACGACGGCAGCGGACTGTTGACGTCAAATAAACACCAATTTCATACGTTAACATATTCCGGAATTCCATCTTTTCAAGGGAAAATAAAGTTTTATACTAACATTTTAGTTATTTTAATAAAGTTACGCAAGTTTTGGTGAGTTTTGGGTCTACAGGTACAAAATGGGACAAACCAGAGCTAGACCGGAAAAAAGTCCAGGCCGGCCGACCTGTCCACGTCACCGATCCAGCTCTGTTTTCTCCCAAGTGGCATAAAAACACAAGATGAAGACATCTAGACCATCCACTACCGTCGGTTTGATCGAATGGACACGGTTGCTTCACAAATGAGCATAGGACTCCCTTGGATTCCTTTCTTGCACCTATATCATTTTTCTTGAGCAAGTAATTACCATACTGAAGGGAAACGCGGGCTCTACGCTAGCACAGAATCAAAATTCTACCGCCGAGACCCAGGACCCCCTGCAAGTAATTGACCACAGATCGAGTTACCTTACGACGCGCAGTGCTGTGGAAGACTAGTCGATGAAGCCGGTTCAATCGATCTGCGCGTAGTGGTACGGAAGTAGTCGTTCACGGCGATCCCATCTACTCCTCGCTGGTCAGCAACAAGCCACGAGGTGCGCCGTGGCCGATCCCCATGCCGTGGAGGTCGTCGACGAGCTCTGCGTGCTCGCCGAGATTCGCGATCTCCTCGCGCAGCCTGTCTTCAAACGGACGCCTCGGCCTCGTCCGGTGTCCGTTTACGATGATCTTGGATAGTACGGACAAGCCCTCGACGAGACCAGCGGCATCACGAAATTCCCTCTGGATCAATGGGAAATCGCGAAACAGTGACGTGACCAGATTCTGGACGCGAG
>SPJY01031493.1:0-14593 GCA_005191435.1 Raddia distichophylla
CGACCAACTTTAAGGGGCACTAGTGTAATTTACTCTTGTTTTAAAGTTTAAAACCGACCTCTTTTTCCCTTACGAGGGAGTTTGTCTGTGCATAACTAAGCGGCGAGCATCTGCACGTACACATCTATCTCGACGATGCCTCCCTTGGCTAGGTCGTAATCGTAGCTCCTGCTCAGGGCGTATCCCCGCGCCAACCGGAAGCGGCCGGTGCCGCCGACGATGACCGACTCGCGCACCTCCGCGTCCGTGTTCACCCTCCCCATCACCGCCAGCGAGCTGCCGCCGTACTCGCCGGCCTCGATCACGAGGTGTAGGCTGAGAGCGTTCACGGCGCCGCGCTCCGCCACGCGCACGGTGAACCCCTGCGCCGTGCCCACCCGCTCGCTGCCGAGCTCGGGCCCCGCCGTGATCGCGTTGTTCATCACAGCAATGTCGCCGAACCGCCGCTCGCCGGAGGTGTCCGCCGCCGCTGCGTGGTTGGTGTTGCCGCCTGAGACTGAGAGCGGCGGCCTGCCCGGCACGATGAGTGCCGCCGTGGGGCGAGAGCCGGCGTAGTTGTCGTGCATGTAGAAGTGGAGGTGCGTGGTCGCGGCGGCGGCAGCGTCAGCTTCAGCGTGAAGCTGACGAGATGCTGCCGGTTGCGCGGCCGCCGTCGCTGCGGAAATAGGCGGCGGCAAGGAGGACGGAGGAGACGACGAGGACTATTGATAAGATCGAGAGAGCCATCACGTCCGAGGCTCCGAGCTGGCTATAATTACGTAAAAATTATCGATATATGTACCTATGTCGAATCGTACATAATGCAACCCGGCCGGCACTGGTATGTATGTTGTTCGAGTTGAGCAATTATTTGCTGCCTCTGTGTTTATATGGGCAGATAGCTGGGGGAATGTATGGCTCAGCTAGCTAGGGCACCGAAGGCAGCTAGCGTCATGGAGTGATGCTATCCATTCAAGGCGCTATCGTCGGAGCGAGGGTGCGTGATATTTGTGCGATAATTTCATGCGACCGCGTGCCTGGCGTGGACGTCTCAGCAACTATTTATTATATCAAAAGGTACGTAGTGGCCAGTGTTAAGTGGTACTGTACGTAATTTTCAAAATTATGAATTACAATCTGTGTTAAGATCTTCCCAAGGTACGTGTAATTATTGTTCCTCGTTCTCCCCAACACCATTCCCTTGCTCTTATTGCGGTTGTACCACGTGTTCTCTCTTCTACCATCTAAACCAACTATTTATTATCAAAAGGTAGTGGACAGTGTTAAGTGGTACGTAATTTTCAAAATTATGAATTACAATCTGTGTTAAGATCTTCCCAAGGTACGTGTAACTATTGTCCATCGTTCTCCCCAACACCATTCCCTTACTCTTATTGCGGTTGTACCACGTGTTCTCTCTTCTACCATCTAAACTACAGGAAACAATCACCGTGAGTTGCAGGAAAGAAATATTGACGTGGGTAAAATAACGGGATATCGAAACATTACAATGCGAACAAATTAAATCACTATATTTGGAATCCGTATAGGTGATCCACTACATGAATCTCCATTATTTCTAAGAGCTTAAAACCCTCGCTACAAAGGCAGCAACCCTCGCGATTAACTATTCACGAGGGCTAGCCCTCGCGAAAAGGTGCTCGCATTTTCTCCCCCGCAAATAACAAAGTAACACGAGGGCCAGGCCCTCGCAAATAAGTAAAAGCGAGGGCCACCAAACAGCCCCCGCGTATACTTGGCATCGCGGCTTTATGACGAGGGCTGAACAGGCCTCGCGTCAATCTGTGGGCCCCGTATGACGCAGGCGTGGGGCGGGAACGGAGGCCCCTTACTCGCGAGGCCTATGTAGCCCCCGCGAATAATTGGCCCGCTGTTTTATCGCGAGGGCTACGTAGCACTCGCGAATAATTGGCCCAGGGTTCATTTGTTGCGAGGGCCTCTGCGACCCTCGGGATATAGTTAATTCAGAAAAAAAAACATTTGAAATTCCAATTTCCACAATTTCTGAAAACAGAAAACACATATATATATCCACATCCCACAATATATATATATATATATATATTAAAAGTATTTGGGACTCCATGGAGCCTGTGCTCCATACCTTGTTTGGGAACAATTAATTTTGCATTCACACCTTTGTATGCCAAATGATAATGTTGTTGTGCATGTATTTACTTTGAGTGCACGAATCTTAGTGAAATCCAACAGTAATAAGGAATGGAGTACTGACTCCATGGAGTCCCATTCCGTTTTCCTATATATATAGATTCAGTTCCACATCGCACATTCATATAACACATGCAACATATCACATCGCACATACATATCGCACAAACACGTCGTTCCATATCGCACAATTACTTAACATATACATCCACATCGACATACGTACACATTCACATTCATCCATCCATCCATCCGTCACAGGGCTCTATCTGGGTCAGGGAAGATCGAAGGAGTACCATCAGTTGGAGGGAAGGTCGAAGTAGCACTGTTCAGTGCTGGGAAGAGCGAAGGGGTGGTAGTTAGTAGGTTTAGAAACCCGTCAGTCCCTGCATTCGCCCACTCACGCTAAGCCTCCTGGTCGACTCCCCAAGCCTGACTTGAAGGAGCAGAGCCCTGCAATCACTTAGAATATGACCTTTGATTCAAAATACGCTTTACCAAAGTTAATGATGAATTGACGACACTTACCGCATCTTGAGGCTGAACAAAGGGCTGTGGTACCACATAAGGTGCGTAACCAACGCCACCTTCAACAACATTCCTGCTCGACCCACGCTGCACATTCGCGAGCAATGTAGTGTCAATGCAAATAAACAAGTGTATGAATTGTGTTTAGGGGATACATGCTCGAAGTTTTCCTCTGAATGGCGGCTTGCGAACTCTATCCACCTTTGCATTTGTTCTATTTCCCACCGCTCCTGAGCCGCTCTTTGGGTCATTTCATTTGTATCCTTAAGTCTTGGAGCTCTTTCCTGTATCGCTCCTCTATCTCCTTTTCCCTTTGTCCGCCCTCTTCGTCTCCCTCTGCAGCTCCCTCTCAGCAACCCTTCCCCTAGCGGCATGGTGGGACCTTGCATCGCGCATGAACCCACCAAACCTGCAACCAAAAAGTGTGATTAGTATGGAGGAGTTGGGTAACGTGACGGTCGAAGGCATGGAACAAATAAAGAGCAAAGTTGATCACCTGATGTGATCTGAGCCCATCCCGTAGCGACCGTGTGACTTAAGCCCCATGTGGGTGTAGATGACCTCAGGGTCTAGCTCCTTGTCCGCGTATGTGTCGCTATCAGGACCATGCGTCTCCTTGTACGCTTCCACGTACCGTTCCTGCATTCAAGCCGAGTGAGATTAGAATGGTAAGTAGGGATAAATAATATAGGAATGACGTAAGTTGCACTTACAATCTTCCTTTGTGCGTGTGGCGGCATGGCTGGGTCGGAAGCTTGTCGTTGTGCCTTCGGTGTCATTGCCCTCCTGTATGCTTCTAAGGCACCTATGTCTTCCCCATCCTTCTCGGACTGCATCACAATGTGGGAGATTCATAAAAGAGTTAATAAATGAAATGAAAAGAGAAGTTTTTACCTCTTTCTTTATGAAGAATGGCAGGGACCACTTTCCAATGTACTTGACCACTCCTTGCGCCACCCGTTCCAGCTTGGACTATTGTGACTTGGTCCTGAACTCTGGACCATTCCAATAATGCCCAAGTCCCTCCCAAGCTTCCAGGTAGTTTTTACCTAGTTCGGACGCACCTGGGTGTACTGCTGAGGGGTCAAGTACTTGTTTGAAGCCTTGGTGTCAGTAAGCTCCTCGTTATGCTCTCTACTGCACCCATTTTGATGCGTGTATTAATCAACATTATTAGCATTGTAAAGAATATTTGTGGATAAACTTACTTATACCACTGCTTGGTCCCCTCGACAGGCGAATGCCGCAGGTGGTCCCCGAAAAGATTCTTCGCTTTGTTGTCAATCACTTCATGGAAGTCTGAAAGGGTGAGGCCTTCACGAGGTGGATAATGATTTTAAAAAGGAATGAAACAAACATCCTATTAGCATGAGGAAAGATGAGAGTACTTGTAGATGTTGAGAGGCTTACCAAGAATTCATCGACGCACTCCGCGGCCGCCAAGTCCTTACCTTCTTCTTGTATAAGCTTATAGTCTTCCCAGGTGACTGCTAGACAGGTGCGTCCGTCCTCTTCAACCATCCTAGGGTAGTGCATCCTGATTAGTCCTGAAAGTACGGAAACAGGCTGCTTCGTGATGCTCGTGTCGACCGTAGCCATGTTCCTACACAAAAAGGAAAAAAGGTAAGCATTTACAAAGAGATTAATATATTCAGATAACTTTTTCAGAATTAGAAATTTCCCGTCCCCTAAGATGTCAATAGGGATGCGCATATTTGCATCTGTTGGAGCCCTAGGCATCCTATTTGGTCCTCTTTTCTTCCTTCGGCGACGAGTGGAGGTTGGCTGGGTAGACCCCTCGCCCTCCTCAAAACCTCCATGCTCGTAACCACTGGAGTCCTGACCTGCCTCGTGACCACTGGATCCCAGACCTGCCTCATCTTGACCAGCCTCATCCATCTCGCAGTCCTCCACTGGTGATACTCCCCAGTGGCTAACAAACTTTCTATGCGCCATCCTGCATGAAAGATAAATATGTATGAAAGTTACTACTTATAGGTATAGACAAAAACATAAACATATATGAAAGTAAGTGATAATAACATAAACATATATGAAAGCATACATCTAGCAGTAGTTCGCATCAACATTAAGTGGGTCAATGTCTTCGATAGGATTGTTGTTCGCATATTCATCGCCTTCGACAGGATCCTCAGATTCTTCTTAGCCTTCTTCGTCGACGGTAACCACGTCATCGTTTATGATGGCCACTAGATTGTCGAAGCCCACCCCAGCATCGATCACAAATGTGTTTTCTAATAGTTGATCTTATATTGGACCATCTGGCAATCTCCCATGAGGTCTAACTTTGTATACAACCCACCAATTTCTGAGGATCGGCCTCGTCCTTTTTGAGACTACCCTTTATTAGATTCTTGCATGGATATGGCAGGTAATACACTTGCTCAGCTTGGTTAGCTAATATGAAAGGATCGTATCCTTGCAGCCTTGAAGTATGTTTCACTTCCGTTAAGCCAAGATCGGCTCGTCTTCGTAAACCTTTAACAGGATCGAACCATTCGCATCGAAACACAACTACTAAGAGCTCATTGCTACCTTCAAATGTTAGTTCGATTATTTGTTGAATTATACCGTAGTAATTGAACTTATCTTGCCCTTCTGCTTGACCCTCGCAAGCAACATAGCTATTTACCGTTCGCAGATTAGGCTTTGATTGCTCGTGCAACGCGGAACGAAAATAAAACCCATTGATATCATACGTCCCATGTACCGTGACACGTGTTGAACATCCACGTGACATGGTACGTATATCATTGTGTACGCTAGGATTTTTCTTACACTGTGTTTAGAAAGGAAAAAAGTTAGAATAACAACAAACACAAGAAGTTAATTTATTCTTTAATTAGTACACTTAAATATTGGACGGTCACATAACATATCACAGTCCAGACGAGCTTTGACATTATCTTTGGTTTTACCGGCTATGTCCAAGTTTGTACCCTAGATGGCTTGTGCTACATTCGACTCTTGGTCCATTACACTGATATTTTGAGGCAATAGCAGATCCACTGCATATGGAAGGGAGTACAGACTGCACTTACGTGTCCAATGGTGAACGGTTCCGTAGCCCTCATATTCGGTTTTGTTTTTTCATTTACCTTTAGGGTTGAATGCCAGGCTTTGACTTGACTTATTGTGAGAGGTTCTCGCTTTCGACCTTTTGCAATGGTATTTTTGCGACATTTATCTTTTTTTTTCTGAATCGATGATCTGGCTTTAGGAAATCTTTGTGACAGTCAAAGAAGCTTGCCTTGCCACCGTGTGTAAGCGTGAATGCCACGGTATCACCCATGCATATCGGACAAGCAAGTTTGCCGTGTGTGCTCCAGCCAAAGAACATGCCGTATGCAGGAAAGTCATGAATTGACCACATATATACAGCTCCCATAAGAAAATTGCTATTTGTGACTTTGTCGTAAGTCATAGCTCCGGTTTTCCACAACTCTTTCAACTCATCCACCAATGGTCTAAAAAAAAGATCCAAATTCCTTTCAAGATTTTTTGACTGGGCACTATGAGTGAAAGAAACATAAATTCGTCCTTCATGAGTTGAGACAGTTTTATATTTAGAGGGATATTGAAGATTGACCAACAGGAGTATGATCGAGCGGTCATATTGAAAGGAGTGAACCCATCTGTGGCAATTGCAGGACACATGTTTCGTGGATCGGCTGCAAAATCAGGGTGCTTTCTATCAAAATGTTTCCAAGCTTCTCCATCAGATGGGTGCACCAAGACATCAGGGTTCCGTTTGTGCAACATATGCTACCTCATGCTATTTGTTGTGTCCTCCGTCATGAAACAACGTTGCAGGCGATCTTTCAATGGAAAGTAATGCAACACTTTCTTTGCCACACAAGTTTGAAACTTGTTGCCATTAGAGTCTGTGGTCTCGAAGTACCGTGACTTTCCTCAATGATCGCACCAGGCCTTACCCTCGTCATCTTTGTAATACAACATGCAGAGGTTCTCATAGTAATCTATCTTCTTGTATGGCATTCCTAAACCCGATAGAACCCTTGTACACTCATACCACGTCTTGGACATCTTATGGCCTTCAGGGAGGGCATCACACCAAATAGCCAACATCTCATCAAAACATGCGACGGACATGTTGAACTTAGACTCCACAGCCATCATACGTGTCACCTAAGATAGGACAATCATTGACGTTGCATCAAGTAAAGGCTTTTTGGCTGACTCTAAAAGTCTAAAGAAATCGGCCATGCCTGGCTAAGAGTCTTGGTCATCACCATCATAACCGTGACCAATATCAGGAACCATGTCCTCCATCCGATGTATTTCATCAAAACCTTCGGAAGGTCCAGCTGGCGCAACCTCGGCATGAGTACTATCCCCACGATATACCCACACCTTAAAGCCATTTTTTACTAGATGTGTCTCCATTTCGTCAAGTGTTCTCTTCCGACAGTTACCACATTCCGCACAAGGGCAACAGACAGCCCCTCTGGCCGCCTGAAAAGCCCAAGACACAAACTGACCCGTCCCCTCAAACCAGGCATCTTTGTGTCGCCCGCTCGACACCCAACCATCATGCATTCATCTTCTATCTTCGTCCATACCTTCACAAATAATTTAATACATAAGCTAACGATAGCCCTCGTGCATAATCTAATTATCTAACAATAGCCCTCGTGAATAACATTTCACTAAACACACAACCCTCATGATTAAACCAATATACGTGCTTGCATAGCCCTCGTAGAAAACATTCAAACATACAAAAGGCGCGAAGAAACCTTGCCCCGTTCGATTGGGTGCGGCGTCGCAGAGCGGAGCTTCTCCTCACCACGATCGTGTTCCTGCTACTCCTCCACTACATGCTCTGGCGGCAGCGGCGGACTCCTCCTCCTCTAGCTCCAGTGCCGGCACCAGCGCCGGCTCCTACTCCTCCTCCTCCTCCTCCACCCTTTCCTCTCCCTCAGCGGCAGCAGGCGGTGGGTGGCGCGGCGGCGGCGGCGGGGGGCGAGGGGCGGGAGGCAGCAGGGGCGACAGCGGCAGCCCGCAGCGGTGGCAGCGGCGGGTGGCGGGCGGCGAGGGGAGGGAGGCAAGCGGCGGGCGGCGGCGAGGGGCAAGGCGGCGGGGACGGGCGCTCGGACTTGGTCGAAAAATTGCCTAAGTCCGAGCGCTGCCAGATCTATATCGGCATTACTCACGAGGGCCACGTAGCCCTCGTGAATACCCACGAGAGGCTGTAGGTGGGGCCAACGAAAAACCTTTGACCAGGTGGCCCTCGCGAATAACTGGGAGGTGTCCCCAATTATTCATGAGGGCCAGGTGGCCCTCGCGAATAGGTGATGCCTCACTGGCTGGTGGGCGCCACGAGGAGAATCCCTCGCTCGAGCAGGATTCCACTTTTATTCCCGAGGGCTAAAGAGCCCTCGCGAACATTTAAACGCTAGGGCTAGCTATGGGGCCCTCGTGTAAACAGCACAATATACACCAGGGCCATGTTGACCCTCGTGTATAGTCCATATATCCGAGGGTTTTCTTCTAAACGCTCGCTACTAATAAATTTTGTCCTATTATCCCAACTTTCAAATATTTTTAAATAATTCCAAATATTATTTTAAAATTACTTTGAGGCACTAGGAATCAATTATTTAACATTCTTGGCCATGCAAAAAAATTTAAAAAATAAATTGGAGATCAATATTGTACCTTTTATAACTCGCTACATATATTTATCGATACAGTGAGCGTATGAGTAAACATTTCAAAATTTCCACATTTCATCATATATCATATATTATTCATGTATTAAGTATATAATCGCGATTGCACGTTACACACTAATACACATTGCCCACAAATCAGTATTTGTATCCTCTGTTGAATGAAGATGACTTCGACGTTTCTCTCGGAGACAAGCTCCGCAAAATAGGCTTCACGTGCAATAACTGGGCGACGCCTCATCGTCGTAGGCGATGACGATAACGCCTGGTCATCCTCGTATCACGATTGCTGCAGTCTAGTCGGTAAGAAAATTGGCGTCACACTTGTGCTAAAATGTGGCAAGAAATTGATTCTATGACATGTGGGGTTGGAGGATAAGAAAGTGTCTTACTATGGATTACACTCACGATGGCTCACTGTGGGCCCTTGCGAGCATTTGCTCTGCCAGTCTTACTCGCGAGGGCTTTAATGAAGGCCCTCGGTAAAAACACCCACGTGCCCACAGGTTGTCCTCGCAAGTAGGTGGCGGCCACCATTTGTTGCGAGGGCCGTCATGTATAGCCCTCGTGAGTGCATAGTTTAGTACGAGGGCTACAGGAAACCCTCGTGTGTTTCCGTATAAAACGAGGGTCGTATTTCTGCCTGCGCGTTTATTTTCAGGAAATTCCAGTAGTGATCATATATACAATTTAAAAATCAGAGCAAACATATCTTCCCCCTCGTATGTTGATAGAAATCATACCACATCATAAAGAGTTGCACGCACTACAACAAATTAACGAAACGACTGTCATGACAAAAAAAATAGCGGAAGGATACATGGGCCATCGAGTGGGTCTACAGTGCATTTTAAAAGAGGATTAACCGTATTTTCCATTGCATCAACAGAGATACAACGGAAACCATGTCTGCTTACAAATTTCTAAACAGATCTACTAGTTACATCTACCTAGGGCTACCTGCCCCCTAGCTACTCCTTGCACTGTTCTTTTCCTTTTCGCTTCTTCTCTGCTTCTTCCCTTTTCACTTCTCCTCACGCCGTTCCATGTTTCTTCTTCTTTCGGATGCACCTCGCGCTATCGTCTTTCCCCACTTTTTTTTCCCGCCTCCGATGAGAAGCGGGGTCTACTGTGCAGGGGCTGTCAAAGCAAGAGGATACATGGTTCAAGAAGATTTTGTGCCCCTTTTGGATGAGATGATTCTAATGGTGTAAAGGTTTAAAGTGTTGAGTACGTCTAGATTTATTTCTCCCAATCAAAGGCCAAAGGCAAACCATTGAGAAATCCTCAATCCTCAATAGCCCATTATCCGGCCTAGTTAATGAGGGATACCGTTTTATTACCTTTTCTCTCGGCGTCTAGATGTAGACTGTCGTGAGTGTTCCCCTGCCTATGTCTTCTTCTTTGCATCTTATGACAAGATCTCTCTAACAAATTGGAAGCCCAAATCGAGACAAGCTATAGGCTTGTTCCCAATTGTCGACATAGACAACTTATTGTCAGCATTGGGCTGCCGTATGAGAAGATAAACTATTGAGCAAACCATTGCATGGTCTATTACAACAATGATGCTCACAAGTCCTTTTGCGATCACAATGGAGAGTCATGATATGTTGAGATGATAATGCGAATGGTATCAAGAGGCAATCATAAGTTGTGAAAAAAGTATTTTGGTACTTCCCACTCACATAATGACTACATGCATTATTTTGTGTCGGAAGAGACGGCTCAACAAATTTGGTGGCACAAGAAGGTGAGCAGGTGAGGGCTAATGTTATGGTTCACCCATCGGATGGAGACACATGGAAGCATTTAGATCGAAAGCAACCAGGCTTGTCTGTGAATTCAAGAAATGTGTGCCTCACATTTGCGGCCGATGGGTTCACACCTTTCAACATGAATGCTCAGTCGTGCTCATGTTGGCCGATAGATGTTCATCGTCCCTCTAAATCTTCCACCACCTGTGCTTTATAAGAGGAGTTCATGATTCTTTCCCTTATCATGCCGGATCTGAGAAATCTAGGAAACACCTTGATTTATTGTTTTGGCCATTAACCAAGTAGTCGATGGACTTGTGGGAAGATGGAGCTTTGACATATGATAGGCTAACAGACACTAGTTTTCATTTGAGAGCTGTTTATATGTCATTTGTTTGTAATTTTTCTGCATATGGCATATTCTTTAGTTGGAGCACGCATGGCCATCTTAGTCGTTGTTGGTGGTTGTTAAAGTTCAAAATTATACACCAACATACACCAACATTCCGGTAATTTGGCCGAAAATCAAGGTGTATGTGTGAATTTCATTTTAACTAATAAAGATACACAAGTTTTGGTGAGTATTTGTCCTTATGAATAAAGTGGAGAAAACCAGAGCTGAACCGAGAAAATAAGCCGGTTGGCCTGTCTAGGGTAGGCCCGCCGACCCAGACTTGTGGCCAAATCGACTATGTTTTCTTCCAAGGGGCCAAGAAGCACAAAAAGTGGAGATCTACACCATTCATGCACGTCAGTTTGATCTAAAAACTAGTATTACTTCAAAGGAGGATCAATGGGCCCACATGGAAGATGGTTTTACCAGCCCCAACTACAAGATCGACTAGGTCAGATCATGTAGAACATAAAAGAAGTATCCCAGGAGAAATCAAAAGGTCGGGAGGTGACAAAGGTGGGTCGGCCAACCAACCCCAGGTCGCCTAACCCACTTGGATCCCCTCTCGGATTTCCCTTCGGTTCTTGGCTTGGTGACAAGTGTCCTCTATCGTGGCTGCAATTGAATGGCTTTGGTTGGCTATGAAAGAACCACCGCACCTCACTTTGCAACACACACCATTTGGAGAAATTACACTTTTTCATTAGCAAGAATACTCTTAATAGTTTGGGAGTTAGAGTCGAGTCGAGCTACGGCTTGGGGTTTCGGAAGTGTCTTTTCGAATAGCTCTTGTATCCTTATCTTTCACTGTAATACTTTGATTTATAATGCAAGTTCATTTCTTTACGTAAGTTGAGCATTTATATTCCGCATAGTTGAGAGTTTGGAATCGTTAGAGCCCTATTTACGTTCGTCTCGTATCGAGTCTGGTTTCATGCTCAAATACTTGGGTTGTCCAAGTATTGAACTTGAATCATTGTCGATGGATCCGAGAGGAAGTGATCAGCTCTAGTGGCAAACGTTGTGTCTATAACTAGTTCTGACTCGGTAGACACGTGATTCAACGGTGGTGTGGTAGGTAATAGGTGCTGACAGCCCTGCTATCCGAGTGGTATCAGCATTTATGAAGTCCGCCCTGTTAGTCCTAGTCTAGTCAAGCCCAATCGAAGGTGATCATAATCATCCGGCGTTCTTAACTTATAGCAGGTGTTATTGAATTGGCCAAGCTCTGTGGAGTTTTTAAACAATTATATCATTCATTTATGTATTAGCTTAAGCTTAGTAATTGATTGAACTTACTGTAGATACATAACATGTGTGTGTCACATATTATCTTATCATATCAATACCCTTACCCCTGAGATCGTAAATAGTAGAGATAAATTATCAGCCGATAGTGATATGCTTGCCCTCATTCCCTGAGGATAAATATGATACCTTGGAATACTCCCTGGTGAAAACTTTCGCTATATCTGTCCGTTTGTGGAATAATTCTGTAGTGCGTAAGAATCGCCAATAGTTGTCTAATATGCATGGCTAGTTTCTTCGACTCACCAACCTTTTCTGAAGCCAGGCTATCCTTTTACTCCCTCCATCTCAAAAAATAGGGCGCATAAAAAAATTTCAGAATTCCCAAAAAACAGGGCGCGTAGAGCTGGAGCAGCGTTTTGTCCAATAATGCCCCTACATGGTCCATTGACAGCGGTATTAGCTGGTTTTTGTTTCCTTTCTATCCGCACATGCACTGCCTTGAACTCCGAAATTAGTGGATCAGTTAATTAGCTGGTCTCATTTTTCTTTCCATCTGAGTGCATGCGAAAAATCAGCGTCCGTTAACCACGCCGCGCGCTCCTGCATGAAACTAATCACGTTAATTAAGATTAGGGGTACGGTTGGAAAACAATGCCCCGCGCGTTGCTGCGTTAAAATTCGTGTCGTTTCTTATACGCCCTGTTTTTTTGGGATGGAGGGAGTAGTAAATAGTAGAATACATTCTTGAGATACAGCATCGTCATCAAAACTTCTGTTTTGGAATAGCTTCCTTAAATGAATGATGTGCCAAGTTAGTGGAAGGTAAGAAAGGAAGACATCAGGACATGAGGGACAACCAGGAATTCGGGAAGTTTTGCTGCCATGAAGAATAATGGGGTATCAAAGGTCTTCAAGACAACAACCGGGACGGGGTCCATGCCTCTTATGGGCAAAAACAATATCCAATCACCGGGAATTGCGCACCTGCTAGAAGCTCAAGACGTTAGATCACCTCTAAAAGAGAGGCCACACGTCCATGGCCAGACATAGTCACCATAGACCCGCACTCGTAGCTCACGATATTAATTACCATCGTTCTGTTTTCTTACTTTATGTCATGTGCATCAAATTTGTGCAACTGACCATAACCAAACGCAGAACGAAACCGAGAGGCATACATTGAGGAGCACGTACGGGCCCGACAATAACCCAAAAGATGTGCTGCTGAACCCACTTGTGATACACAAACTCGTGAGGGAATGGCTCACGGTCGACTCTCTCAACGGCGGGATCACCTTCGGTGACTGCTAAATCCAAATCTTATAGGTTTTCTAATAACTCATTAGTTTCTGCGGCTAATCGTATCACACTATGATTTTATAATCACTACCTGGGAAAGGGCTTTTAGTTCTGGTTGGCAACTGGCTTTAATAATAGAGAGTGTAAAAAGACAAATAAATATTGGGGGAGGTGGGATTTGAACCCAAGGCCTCTTGACTCACACCTCACCCAGCTAGCCAACCCATCCACGCGTGTTATCTGACAGAATTGGGGGAGCTTTCCTTTTATCTATTCGAAAAATGGGTCTCTAGAAGCGGTTGGGGCTATTAAACCGCTTGTAAAGCCAAGCATCCTAAGCGGTTCGTGTTCCCAACCGCTTGTAGAGGTATAGCAGCGGTTGGGGACACAAACCGCTTAGGATTTTAGGTCTTTAGAAGCGGATCGTGCCCCCAACCGCTTCTAGAGGTCATTTTCTGGCTTGAGACTGTTTTGAGGCATTAAACCGCTTGTAGAAGTTTGATCCTTTTTTTTGAACCGCTTGAGAAAGCTTGTTCCCTAGTAGTGTGAACCGGGGCAGTGCTCCTAGAGACTAAAGGTCACAATCATTTAGTCCCGGTTTCCCCAACCGGGACAGAAACCTTACCACGGTGTAGAAAATATCTAAAAAATATGGCAAATACAAGACTCGAACCTTTTAGTCCCGGTTTCCTCAACAGCGACACAAACCTTACCACGGTGTAGAAAATATCTAAAAAATATGGCAAATCCAAGACTCGAACCTGAAACCTTCGGCCACCACGGGACTCCCCACTCACCCTTCTAACCAACCCAACCAGCCACGCGTAATTACTAGACTAGGATATGCATTCCTTTTGAAGTATGCCGGAATGAGGATTTAATCCCGGTTCGTAACACGAACCAAGACTAAAGCTTACCTTCAGTCCGGGTTTGTGCGACGAACCGGGAGTAATGTGTGCTCGTGCCAGCTATCATGTACCGTATGCAAAAGCACTCTTCTATCCCGGTTCGTGACACGAACTAGGACTAATCATCACACAGTCACAATTAACTAAAAAATAACATAATATGGAAAAGTAATTGTTGCACAACAACTTATTACATTACGTTTGATTAAGATGACATAGTATAGTTCAGAGTGCGAAAATTTGAATAATGCAGTGGAAATAAAGTATGACGATGCTCGAATCCAACCCTCGAACGACAACTAGTATTGATCAAAATTCGGCATAGAAGCCTCCTGATCCTGTAGATAAACCAGACCCGTCTCTTCTCCTGAATACAAATATATTCGTGGTTTGAATATGAGTACACGGCTACCCAGCAAGAATCCTTATAATCAATGCAAGGATAACAACAAGAACATGGTGTCTCTTTTGCATAAACACATATTTTATTCAGATTATTTAAAGTGTTGTAAACAATTTGTAGACCAATTAAGTGCTAGTGTCAGTATGACACTACTACAAGACTGACAT
>SPJY01031537.1:0-18260 GCA_005191435.1 Raddia distichophylla
TCAGAATTTATTGATAGATCGGCGGACTAATGCGCTGAAGCTTGCAGACTTTGGTTTGGCTAGGGCATTTGGAATTCCTGTCCGTATATTTACTCATGAGGTACTTTTCTCTATTACTCATTTAAGAAGTTTGCTTGCCCTGGTAGAGAACATGCCGCCTTTTGGCAGGATCTCTATCGTAAATCAACAGTTACGTTTGCTATTTAGTTTTCCTCTCTTAATATGTCCATGTAGTTTTGCTTCCATACATGTTGATTTTCTCTTTTCATCATCAAGGTGCAATACCTCACAATTTATGTCTATTGGGAAGTATTTTTCAGGTAGTAACATTGTGGTACAGAGCTCCAGAGATTCTTCTTGGGTCGAGGCAGTATTCCACACCGGTTGATGTGTGGTCCGTTGGCTGTGTCTTTGCAGAAATGGTGAACCAGAAACCATTGTTCCCTGGTGATTCTGAGATCGATGAATTATTTAAGATATTCAGGTTTCATTGTTATGCTGATACCAAATCTCATTCTCTAACTACACTTTTGCCAGATCTCTTACTTTTGTGTCTATTTTTGGTTACCATTGAAGGGTACTAGGTACTCCAGATGAACAGACTTGGCCAGGTGTCAGCGTCATGCCTGACTACAAGTCTGCTTTCCCCAAGTGGCAGGCTCAGGTACGAGAACAGCATTTCATTTAGGCCTGTGTAGCAAGTGTCTTATATCAACAGTTCAGTGTGTGTTTGTTATGCGCAATATCATGCTACTTCCTTGATTTGGATCTTCATTCTAGGACCTTGCAACTATTGTCCCTAATCTAGAACCTGCTGGTTTGGATCTTCTCTCTGTAAGTTGAAGGGACAGTCATATATATGATTATGAGTGGGACGTTATAGAATGTATGTGTATTTAATCCACTCCTTGTTTCATTGGCAGAAAATGCTTCGGTACGAGCCAAACAAAAGGGTCACAGCTGGGCAGGCTCTTGAGCACGAGTACTTCAAGGACCTTGAGATGGTACAATGACCCACTATGTGCTCGACGTTGTATTGGCATATGTAAAGGGCTGAGTCGTCACATCTTTCCTTTCGTGATCGCCGCCCCTTTCTTTTTGTCATTTTTGTTATTCAGCTGGGTATTTCAGATCAGGTGTGTTCGAGTTCGAGATGTATTCAGGATGCTAAACAGATTATCATATTGGTCTCTATCTGTTCAAAGTAAATATCTTCATTTTTTTTAGAGAATGGATTTAAACCCAGACTCTACGTCTCACGATGCATTAAGCAAAAAAGTACTTATTACAAGGTTTGATGCAAATCGATAAAGAATCATTAACAAAACCAAAAAAGTAAATATCTCCATATGTTTGTCTTTACATTAATCATCATATGTTTGTCTTTACATTTATTATCTGCTGTTTATTTTTTAAAAATTATGCTTGCTTCAACTTGTAAGTACGAAATTCTATTGTTTTTCTGCTCTATCAGGCGTAAACAATAAATCATTAAAAGATCTTGTTATGGTATAGCGAGAAAAACCGATAGGACACAACCGATAATTAGAACTGAGCAGTGCTAATAGCGGAACAAACATTGATGTTCTGCCTGCAAAGTTTAGAACGTTAAGATGATTCGAGGATTTAATTTCAAGTGCTGCAGTTGTATTTGCACTCTGGATAGTTAGAAAGTATCACATAGATGAACACATGATAAGACTAATGACTAATTAGACCATTTCTAACAAGTTCACTCATTTTAACACACACACCTCTTCCCAAAAAACTAGAGTACCGCTATCCCATTGGACCTATTCCTCTCCCGTGAGACGTGTTAGTGTCCCTGATCCGATCCCCCTCTCCTCCTTTCAAAAAAACCATAGTGCCGCCATCATATTCAACCCCCTCCTCCTGTGGAAGTGTGTTCTTGTGTTGCCGATCTCCCTCCCCTAGTTTAGGCAGTACACCAGATACAATTAGGTTTTGTGGCCTAACCTTCGAACACTATATTCAGTAAAGACTTTTTGATACACATATATAGTGCATTGAAGTATGTCAATTATCCCCGTCGTTAGGAGGCCTGAACCTGGATAAACTATTATGTTCGTCGTCATTTTTGTATGTTGCGTTTCATAGCATCCCTGAAGCCAATCTTCAGGAAGAAATGGTCTAATCGATCCCTCAATCCGAAAGTAAACTCGATGGAGCATATGTTTTCCAATCATCGACACAATTGGATCAAATGAACCGCACATCTTCCGCATGTTAGGAGGTTAGTCCAAACATGAAGAAAAGACCATATGAAACCACCAACAACAGGTAGCCGTAAAGCTGCAAGTCAAACAGCAGGTAAAGACAGGTAATGGATATCTAACTATGAGTAATTACGTTTATGACATGCAGAGTCATCCCTCGACACAGGGAGAGTTGGAGCAGCGATAAAGAAGCAGGCAAGGGCAAGCGAGCTGGACCAGCCAGCCATTCACACATTATGTATGTATGACATGTGGAGCCACCCCCATAAAAGGGGGAGTGAGTTGGACGTAGCAGCAGCAAAGAAAGGAGCAGGCAACGCCGCGAGCAGGACCAGCAAGTAGCCAACACCAGCAACCAACCCAACCCCGCGACCCCGCCAATGGCAGCACAAGAAGCTTTGCCTGCCGCCGCCGCCCCCGCCGCCGCTTTTCCCCGCCTCCTCCCGTCCTCCTCCTCCTCCCCCTGATCCCTCTCCTTCGCCTCCTCTCCTCCCCCCCACCTATTTATTCATCGCCGTCGCCGTCGCCGTCGCCGTCGCATTGGGCGCCGAGGGGGGACCCAATGGAGCAGGTAATCAGCGCAGCACGAGCGATTTGGACTCGAGGGTTTCGTGCATTCATTTCGATTTTCTTCCTTTCTGACTGTGTTTGTGCCTGTGCGTGCAGTATGAGAAGGTGGAGAAGATCGGGGAGGGCACTTACGGGGTGGTGTACAAGGCGCGGGACAAGGCCACCAACGAGACGATCGCGCTCAAGAAGATCCGCCTCGAGCAGGAGGACGAGGGCGTCCCCTCGACAGCTATCCGCGAGATCTCGCTCCTAAAGGAGATGCACCACGGCAACATCGTCAGGTCCTAACCGTTCTTGGCATTGACCTTGTTACACTTACTTGCTCAGGATCTTACGATTAATTGACCCAGATATTTTGGGTTGGTTTTGTGCATTGAAATGGGCAGTAGGTCCGACACATTTTTTGCCTTTATGCAACAGTAGCTAGACTTGATTTAGGGCCGGTTGATGGTTCTAACTGATATTCTACACTTCCAATAACATTGTTACATTGGTGGTGAGATAGTTCGCAATGTTGCTATCTTGATAAGGTTTACTCACTGCCTGCAGGTTACACGATGTTGTCCACAGCGAGAAGCGCATATATCTTGTCTTCGAGTACCTGGATCTAGACCTGAAGAAGTTCATGGATTCTTGTCCGGAGTTTGCGAAGAATCCCACTTTAATTAAGGTGCGCGTTGCGAAATCTAAATGTATGTGGCTGTGGATCTATTGATTTCCATATATAGTTAAAATGGTAAATTTCATACATGTCATTATAAAGTTGCGAAAATATCACGGTAGTTGATAACTTTATAATGACATGGGTGAAATAAATGCTAGTTATTATTAAAACTTTAGCATTGGTTTTTGACAGAACAGTTCAAACATGGAGAAGCATAAGTAATTTACCTAAGGCATGGCTGTTGGTTGTAGACTATGTGTAGTGCTTTCCCATTTCATGTAAAAGCATTTTGGTTCGCATATATTATCGAAGAAAATCGAGAGAAGATGGTAGTGGAACCCACATTACATATGGTGTCCTCCATATATTGTGTATCACCCCTTGTCTTCTTCCGACACTCTGTTTTATATGGTAGGAGGAAAGTAGCCATTTTGTGATTCACTAGGGTTACTTGCAGTATACCAGGGTGCAAAATTAGGGTGAAAAGGAACCGTGTGAATAATGCCCCATTCACCTCTTCGTTTTTTTTAACTTACTGCACTATGAACGTCAATTTGTAGGAAAAAACGAGCATGCTTTGTTTGGACATAATATGGACGGTTTAACTTTGGAGAAACCATGTTCTGCTGTGTTATGACTAGAAATGTTAGTATCATGTTTCTCAGTAACATGGTAGAACCAGTTTATCAATATTGCTTTTGACAGACTTCCTTGGGCTCTATTGAACGCCACAGCTGGTCACCATAGCTTATCTCTTTTTTGCTCCACAGTAACTTCTGTAAGCTGTAAACATGACCACCCTTTTACTGGTGGTTTTTTTTTTTCCTTAAAAACGACTAGCAGTGTGGCACTTATATCTCCAATACTCTGTGATACCCATATGGGCACCATTGCTGCCATGTTTTTTTTGTAATTATTTACTGCACACAGATGTTGCACTCTATTTCTTCCAACTGATTTCTTCCAGAACCACCACTTCCAACAGCCATTAGTTGGGACCTTGCATCAAAGTGGTCAGCACTTTTCCTGACCTGTTTTTTATGATTACCAATACATGACCTTTGTCATATAGTTTTTGAGCTTATATGTGGCAACAGGTTTGAGATCAATTTGACTTGAAGTTAAACCTGAAGTTCGTGCAATATTCTTCGATTGTAGAGTGCATTCCTAATATATATTTGCCTGACTAGAAATGCATCACCTTCTTGTGATTGCACCTTGGAATGTGACTGTTTTCTTCTTTCTCCAGTCATATCTCTATCAGATACTCCGTGGCGTTGCTTATTGTCATTCTCATAGAGTTCTTCATCGAGATTTGAAACCTCAGAATTTATTGATAGATCAGCGTACTAATGCGCTCAAGCTTGCAGACTTTGGTTTAGCCAGGGCATTTGGAATTCCTGTCCGTACATTTACCCATGAGGTACTTTTCTCTATTACTTATTTAAGAAGGTGGCTTGAAAATTGCCCTGGTAGAGAACATGCGGACTTTTGGCAGGATCTCTATCATAAATCAACAGTTATGTTTGCTACTTTGTTTTCCTTTCTTAATATGTCCATATAATTTTGCTTCCATACATGTTGATTTTCTCTTTTCATCATCACGGTGCAATAACTCACAATTGATGTCTATGGGAAGTATTTTTTCAGGTAGTAACATTGTGGTACAGAGCTCCAGAGATTCTTCTTGGGTCAAGGCAGTATTCCACACCTGTTGATGTGTGGTCTGTGGGCTGTATCTTTGCAGAAATGGTGAACCAGAAACCGTTGTTCCCTGGTGATTCTGAGATCGATGAATTATTTAAGATATTCAGGTTTCATTGTCACACTGATACTAAATCTCACTCTCTAATTGCACTTTTGCCAGATCTCTTACTTTTGTGTCGTATTCTGGTTACAATTGAAGGGTATTAGGTACTCCAAATGAACAGACTTGGCCAGGTGTCAGCACCATGCCTGACTACAAGTCTGCTTTCCCCAAGTGGCAGGCTCAGGTATGAGAGCAGCATTTCATTTAGGCGTGTGTAGCAAGTGTCTTGTATCAACTGTTGTCAATGTGTGTGTGTTATGCGCAATATCATGCTACTGATATTCCTTGATTTGGATCTTCATTCTAGGATCTTGCAACTATTGTCCCTAATCTCGAACCTGCTGGTTTGGATCTTCTCTCTGTAAGTCGAAGGGACAGTCATATATATGATCATGAGTGGGACGTTATAGAATGTATGTGTATTTAACCGACTCCTTGTTTCATTGGCAGAAAATGCTTCGGTACGAGCCAAACAAAAGGGTCACAGCTAGGCAGGCTCTTGAGCACGAGTACTTCAAGGACCTTGAGATGGTACAATGACCTGTTAGGTGCTCGACGTTGTATTGGCGTATGTAATGGTTTGAGTTGCTTCTTTCCTTTCGTGGACGTTGCCCCTTTCTTTTTGGCATTTTTGTCATTCAGCTGGGTATTTCAGATGAGGTGTGTTCGTGATGGGCATTCAGGATGCTAAATAGATTTTCATCTTGGTCTCTATTTGTTCAAAGTAAATATCTTTGTGTGTTTGTCTAAGATTATGCATCCACTGTTTACTTTTTTAAAATTATTGCTCGTTCCAACTTGTAGGTACGAATTTTATTGCTTTATCAGGTGTAAACAATAAATCATCGGAAGATCGTGTTTCGGCATAGCAAGGGAGCGGATGCAATACATATAAGACTTTTTTCAGGAAATTTTGAATGTAAATAATGGACGCCTTGCAGTCATGCCCCACAAGTTTGTTGCCCAGGTGTCCATAAGAATAGGAGGCTACCACAAAGAGTTTGAGACTGGAGTTTGTAATTGTGGCTCAGGTGCTAACTCTCTTGGATCAAGTTTGAAGGCTCACATCAGTTGAGTGGAAGACTCATTGGTCACTCGAATCGTTTTTACAGAAAACCTCCGAATGTAGCTATTGCAGAGAGCTCCATGAACTTGAAGGTAGGGATGGCAACGGGTACATACCCGTCCATGTACCCAAACCCATCAGGTATTTTTCACCCGGCGGGTACCCAATGGGCTACGTATACACGTCATCCTATGATGGCGTCACCACCTCTCTCGTCTGGAATGGATTCGGGTTAGCCAGTTAAGGATAGTGCAGCTGCATGTAATCTGTTCATCTTTGGTCAGGTTTGCTTAAAGCGGACGATGGCGCCTTGATCGTGATGGGCCTGGACATGATTTTCAACACCGTTCGTGAGGCAAGTCGGATGAGGGATGTGGAGGGCAACCAGTACTGATCAGCCGTCTGGTGTTGGGAGTGCCGTTTTTTGGTGTTTTGTGTGCGGGCCGTCCATCCAGTCAGGGTGTTGGTGTTGTTTTATCTTCAACACATACTGTTGTGGTGGGGGGATTTTGAGGGCGCAATTACTTGTCGGCGCTGTTTATCTTCTTTTGGTGCTGCTGAATCTAATGTAACTGAATGCTTTCGTTTCATGGGAATGAAAGTGGGGTCTGGCCCTTGTGCAAAAAAAAAAAATGTAATCTGTGAGCAACGTTGCGAAGTCATTTGAATATACCTCGGTTGGGCACTTGGGCTGAGGTGTTGGGCTTTGGAAATTGCTATGGGTTGTTGATTAGCCCGATTCTGCTATCTATCAACTCACTTGCTACAGATAAACGGGCATGGGTGGTAGTAGAACGTACACATACCCGATGCTCCGATGGGTGAAGGTTTTTCTTTATTAACATACCTATGGGTATGATTATTATAACAGATCCGTACCCTAAGTTTTTAATAGAGTAAATAGTCATCGGGTATTGAGTTCATGTACCCATTTATCATCCCTACCTGGAGGGTACCGTGGACGCAGCGACGAAGAAAACAAAGGCGCTGAGGATGTAGGCATATAGCAGCGAGACCATAAATCTTGGTATGAAGGTGACAGGCAGGCAGAGCTCGCTCGGAGATGAAAAGCATGAACCCCACCACTTGACCGGTTGACCCGGATAAATTCGCCGTCAAGGAGCAATCACTCTGCCTCCAAAGTCCCAACTCTGATGGACGGACGGATGACTAATCGAACATATGGTCCCTTCCCTTGTATGACCAAACTGAAAATTTCAACACTCAAGAGCGAGGCCTGATCCTTTCTTTGGGCCTGAGTGTCTCAAGTGCTAGCAGTTAAGAATTGTATGTAAATGCTTTTGGTTATATATTTAACCTCACGCAAGGGTGTAACCATTGTTGTTCTCATCCATGGAGTACTGTCCCACCATTGTTTATCCACTTATCATCCTATTTCTCTCTACATTTTTTCTTTTATATTGTAATCTCTACATTTTATTTCTATTGGGTGTACCAAATGGCCAACAAATGAGGACACTCCTTTGTAGAAAGGAAAAATTGCATAGATGCCATTGCAAAGTGTTTTATGCTATAGACACTATTATAAATTGCAGAAACCTACATATATGTCATTACCGAATATTTAGGAAATATAGAAAACTAAAATATAGTCTAATATACGTGGTCCCACCTGTCATCCTCTCATCTCCATCGTCCCACCTGTCATCCTCTCATCTCCATCGTCCCACCTGTCATCCTCTCATCTCCATCTACTTCTTTCGCCTCTCTCTACACCTGCCACTACCTCTCTTGAAACATCTCACCCTCTCTCACCTCTCTACAGATGATTAGGGCGACGACTTACCTCAACGACAGCTATGGTGACGACGGCGGGGACTTCAACAATTAGGGAGACGACTTACCTCGACGACAGCTATGGTGACAACGGCGGGGACTTCGAGCAACAGTGATGATGACTTCCGTCCGGGGATCTTTGAGGTTAGGGTTTGATGTGACGGGCTTTATTTGGGGCGATGTGGTTCATATATAAGAGGAAAAGATCATGTTGGTTTGAACATAGTGTGAGTATCGGTTCATACACGCTTGTGTTGTACGCAATTTATACACGTGCACATAGATTTTTTTGACGTACAACATGAGTCAAAATTACAATATACGACGTAGATTCTTTTTTAAAATTAACATATAATGAATGATGGAGATATTCTGTTTTTTCTACGATTAACATGAGAATTTCTAATATTTTTTATTAGTGTGAGAATTTAAATAATTTTAGGATTAATGTGGTGGCTCCGTTTTCTTCTACTTTATATATATAATAAGTAGATAGATAGATTCATATACTTTTCCTTAAGTTTCGAATTGGGAAAGAACTCAATGGACACGGGCATTCCTTTGAGGGATCCCACTAGAGGAAAAAAAAAAAAGGTTACAAAGCCGAACCGTGCGGCATGAATTTCGCAGATGCGAAGAAAGATGAGCTGCTACCGAACCGTGTGTTAGTGGCACCCCTGTGCTAGCTATTCCATGCGTGATGGTTGTGTCATCCCTATCTTGCCTTAGATGATCGATGGCCACATCTCGTGGGTGTTTAAGTTGAGGTTTCCAGCTGCGTGGGCGGCCAAGGCCGGTGGTGATGGAAGTCATTTTACGTCGGCGTTGTTGGTGCTTATATGTGTTGGATGGGAGTGGTGCACTCGAGACTCGAGACGACGGATCGAGTTGGCCGCGCGCGTTTGCTGAGGCGGCAACCGAAAGGGGCGTCTCATGGACAAGGAGACGCCACTTGGTGCATGCATGCATGATTGCGCCCACCACCCACCACCCTGCCATTGTAGGCCGGCCGGCCACCGCGCGCGGACGACAAGGTTTTCAACGGCGCACGAGTTCGATTCGTTCGATGCTACACGCTTGCACTGCGCCGGTACCACGCCAGGGTAAACACAAGAAACGGAGCTTACAACTTGGAATCCCATGGTTCCTTGGGACAGTTTTCCTAAAACCATGTGTTTGGATTTTTCTCGAACCGCTTCTCGAATATATAGCGCTGTTCAAATCTTTTAAATTTAAATCAAACCAAACGTTCCTTCGTTTTAGCATTCAGAGTCCGCTTTTAGCTCCTGAAGTCCAAATTACACCGTAGTTTGCAATTTTTGTGTAGCCAATTCAGATTCTAAAATAGAAAAAAAAGGTGCCGAATTGAAATCTAAATGATTTGGTCACTGAGGTAGAAGATCAGGTGAGTTTGAATGTTTGATCATCAAATTGTCAAACTGTTCGATTTGGAAACTTGACCGTTAAAACCTTATTTCATAAATATTTTTTTATGGATGTGACATCCATGTGAAGGTTTTATGGACGTGACATACGTGATACGTGTGTTTTTTTTTTTTGAACAAAAGGCAGGAGAGCTGCCATGTATTGATCAAAAATAGAAGAGGATTACAGTGTGGGGGGAGATATCGGCCCCTCCCCCATGGGCCGTCAAACACAAAGGACTAACTAATTACAAATGGGGCACCTGCGCTCTCCCAGAGTCGCAGGTCGTCTAGGAAGAAGTTGAGGAAAACTGTGGGTGGCATGTCCGCGTTGCGAAAGATACGATTGTTACGCTCAAGCCAAAGTTGCCACAGAGTGGCTGAGATGACTGTGAGGATGCCGTTGGGTAGACCACCCCGGATAATATCAGCCGACCACCAACTGGCGAGGCACTCTGGGTGCGACCAGGTCGCAGGCCGAAGCTTTGGAGCATCGAAGACGACTGCCATGTGTTCCCAAATAACGCAGCTGTAGTTGCACTGAAGGAAGAGGTGGTCCGGCGTCTCAAGGTTTCTCATGCAAAGGGGGCAAAAGTAGTCGTTGGGAAGATGGCGACGAAGGAGAGCGTCAGCAGTGAGCACCCTGCCCTGGAGGAGCGTCCAGATGAAAAATTTGCATTTGGATGGAGCCCAGATCTTCCAAACTTGCTGCAGAGCCGGCCTTTCGACCCGACCAGCGAACTGGAGCAGATACGCCGATTTGACGGAGAACTCGCCGCTAGGGGAAAAACGCCAGGGGAACCTGTCTGGTTCGCCGGGGACGAGGTGCAGTTGGTAGATCTGCCGTAGGAGTCGAACTAGTTATGGAATCATCTGCGGGGTGAGGTTGCGACTGAGGTCTGAGATCCAACTATAGTGCACCGATCTGTTCTTTCGGAGGGCGGCCTTGAACAGGTCCGGCGCCAAGTGTCTCGGAGCTTGACCATCGATCCAGTGATCTTCCCAAAAGGAAAGGGAAGTGCCATTCCCCAGGACGGCGGACGACCCGGCCCGCAGCAACACAGCGTCAGACTCATTCGCGACTAGGCTACCGGGATCCCAGACGGGGGAGGGCGAGCACTTGCTGAGCCAGAGCCAACGTAGCCTTAGGGCCCTGGAGAAACGAGAGAGGTCGAGAACCCCTAGTCCCCCCATTGGGACTGGCGAGCAGACAGTGGGCCAGTTAACCCTGCCACCCCCGCGGGCTGACGCAGGTGCTCCGATTGGAGACGAAGAGAGTAGCACCATGAATTTATCTTGAATTCATGTTACTAATCATGTGTGAGCATGTCATTTGTCACCGCCGCTGGTCTGCTCCTTGCTGCCATACCAATTTGGTTGGCGCTGGCCCAATTCGTTGATGACACGGTTGACACCCGATCTTGTCGTCATGGCCTCATCGGTCCGCGCCAGCCCGCAAGTCTTGACGCCACCTTGTCAAGAATAGGCTGGAAGTGGACGTGGCGGAGGCGCCTGACTGACAACGGCAAGCCAAGGTATTTGATGAGGAAGGAGGCGCGCTCGGCCGGGAGGTCTTGGAGCATAGAGTCAAGGTCGATACCGGCGCACTTGATGGGGACGACGAGGCACTTCGAGAGGTTTGTACGGAGGCCGGTGATCTCGCCGAACTCGCGCAGGATAGACGCGAGCGCGGAGACGTCTTCGTTGGAGGGGTTGAGAAAGACAGCTGCATCATCTGCGAAGAGGAAAATCCTGGAGCTGTTTTCGAGCCCCCGGAGTGGTGAAAGGACCCCCCGCTTCGGTTGCTCGGTTGAGCAGTGCAATTAAGGGCTCGATGGCAATATTGAAGAGGAATGGGGAGAGAGAGTCCCCCTGGCGAAGCCCCCTGCCATGGTGGATCACATCTGAAGGGTGGCCATTAAGCAGCACTCCGGAGGAAGAGGAGGCTAGGGACAGGGAGATCCAGTCTCTCCAGCGATCCCCGAAGCCCCGGGCTCGAAGGTTGTCAAGGAGATAAGGCCAGGACACCGAGTCAAAGGCTTTCTCCAGATCTAGTTTGAAAAGGAGGGCTGGGGTATTAGACCTATGAAGTTTTTTGGCAAGGCCCTGGACTAAAAGGAAGTTGTCTTGGATGTGCCTTTTCTTAATGAAAGCGCTCTGGCAAGTGGAGATTAAGCTGTCCATGTGGTGGGCTAGGCGGGAGGCTAGGATTTTGGTGAAGAGCTTCCCGACGCTGTGTATGAGGCTGATTGGGCGGTAGTCAGAGGCGGTGCACGGGCACTCCTTCTTAGGCAAGAGTACAATATGCGCGATGTTAAGAGGGGCCAACCCGGCCCCTCGCAAATTGAAAAGCGCCTGGAATGCCGCAAACAGGTCGGCAGAGATGATATCCCAGCAGGCTTTGTAGAAGTTCCAAGAGAAGCCATCAGGGCCTGGCGCCTTGTCATTTGGAAGGGAAAATATCACCTGCCTGAGCTCCTCCAGGGATAGGGGATCGTCCAAGGAGGCTAGATTGGTAGGCGATAGCCCAAGGAAATCCCAGTTGAAGGTTCGGGAGACGGAGGTATGGGTGGGGGTGGGAATTGAGTCGCGGCCGAAGATGCTGTTGAAGTGCTGAAGCAAGATGGAAGAAATGTCATGGAGTTTGGTAAAGGTGTGGGAGCCTGATTGGAGCGAGTGAAATAGGTTCTTCCTACGGCGACCGTTTGCCTTAAGGGGAAATCCCAGTTGAAGGTTCGGGAGACGGAGGTGTGGGTGCGGGTGGGGACAGAGTCGCGACCGAAGATGTTGTTGAAGTGCTGAAGTAGGAGGGACGACATGTCATGGAGTTCGGTAAAGGTGTGGGAGCCCGATTGGAGCGAGTGAATTAGGTTTTTCCTGCGGCGTCCATTTGCCTTAAGGTGGAAGTATCTGGTGTTGGCATCGCCCAGTTTAAGCCAGGTTAAGCGCGAGCGCTGCTTCCACATGATCTTTTGGATCGTGCTCAGCCCCAGGATGCGGAGCTTTAGGAGCCTGCGGAGAGATAGCTCAAAAGGCGAGAGGGAACGGGTTTCCATGGCAATGTCTAGGAGACGGATGACCTCAGAGGCAACGGCGAGCTGGAACTTAAGGTCACCCACAAGGGAACGGTTCCAGGTGGAGAGTGCCTTGGCGGTCCGAGATAGCTTAGCCTTAAGGCTCCACAGGGGGTTGGTTAGAGGAGGGTTGAGGGGGGCGTTCCAGGCCTGCTGAACGACCTCACGAAAACCGGGTACAGTGAGCCAAAAGTTTTCGAAGCGAAATTGGCGAGGAGGTTTATGTGTGTGTTCTGCCGTCAGGAGGAGGGGGCAGTGGTCGGACATGGAGGAGGAGAGAGGTAGGAGGGAGCAAGATGGAAACAAGAGCTCCCAGCCGGCGTTGGCGAAGGCCCGGTCAAGCCGCACGAGGGTAGGACTGGCCCGCTCGTTGCTCCAAGTGAAGCGTCGACCGGCAAGGTGTATTTCCTTTAGGAGGCAGGAGTCAAGGGTTGCCCGAAAGCGCGCCATAAGCCGTCTGTTGAGGTTTAGGTTGTTCTTGTCGGCAGTTTTGTAAATGAGGTTGAAGTCGCCCAGGATTAGCCATGGGCCGTTGAAGTGCGAGGCGATGGTTTGGAGCTCCTGGAAGAAGAGAGGCTTGTTGGCGTCATCGGTGGGACCATAGACATTGGAGATGGTCCAGGTTTGGTGACCTCCAGGGAGGGAAACACGAGCGGAGATGGAGTGCTGCAGCGTGAGCGGGTCGGAAAGCTGGATCAATGAGTCGTCCCAGAAGAGGATCAGGCCTCCCCTCGTGCCGGAGGCTGGGATCTGCAACGAGGTCCGGAATCTGTTGTCGCAGGTCTCAGAAAGGAGCTGAGGAGTCGGGCAAGAGAGCTTGGACTCTTGAATGGCGAGGATGGCTGGGTTGTGTTGACCGACGAGGGAGGCGACCACATCGCGCTTGGCCGCGGAGTTTAAGCCGCGGACATTCCAACTAAGGATCTTCATTGAGTGCACACGGGAGGCTCGGAAGGTCCCACACGGCCAAACAGTCTACCGAGCGAGCTGGGAGTCGTCTTCAACCACATCGGGCCCCAGCGCTGAGAGGTCGAAAGTAGGGCGGGCGAGGCCGCAGAGGTCGGAGATCGCCGACCGTGCAGATGCGTCGAGTGCGTCCAGGGGGGCGGCAGAGAAGAGCGCCTCAAGCTGGACCGCAAGGTCGTGGACCTCGCCGGAGGAGGAGAGCCCCAGACGCCGAGCGAGCACGCCTTGGGCCTTGCGAATGGCAGGCACCGAAGAGGAGCCGGCTGGGGCGATCCCTGAGCGGGAGATGGCGAGGCGGGTGCTGCGACGAACCGAGGTGGGGGCAGGGCGTGTGCTGCGACGAAGCTTGGCGGACGGTGGGCGGGAGTGCATGGGCGGGATGGAAGAAAGGAGGGGGGGTGGTGAGGCGGCCGTAGCCCTCGCAAGAAAGCCCGGAATGGAGGAAGGTGAGTGGGTGTCGGGGATGGAGGCCTCAAAGGCCATAGGGTCAAAGGAGCTGGGGGCAGGGAGGGGAGGGCACTGAGGAGTGGCCCAGAAGGGGAACTCTGGCCCGGGGCCCTCCGTGGCCCAGGAGGGAGGCGACGGCCCAGAACCCTGTGGCAGCAGCGAAGGGGGCAGGCCCACGTGGATTGGTAGGTGGGGCGGCTGAAGCTGCTGCTCAAGTTGAGCCGAACCCTGGAGTTGGGGCGGCTGAAACTGCGGCCCAAGCTGAGGCGAACCTTGGAGCGAGCCAGTGGCCTGGTCACTGCCAGCTGAGCTGCTCACGTGAGCAGCAACACTGAGCGCCGGCGGGGTGAACTCCACGGCGTCCAACGCCCGCAGCGACTCCGCAGCCGAGGATGGCAGGCGCATAGGCACGCGCGGCAGAGAGGGCACGTGACGGGGAGCGGGCGGCGACCTCGAAGCGCGGGCCGTGCTGCCGGCGGCGACGCCAGCCGGGAGCTTGGCAGCGGAGGCGGCGGAAGGCTGGTGGCCAGAGCGGGGGGCATCACCGTCATGGCGGCGCGGGGACCGCGAGCGCGAGCAGGAGAGGGCGTCTCCGGCTCGGCGGCGCGGCGAGCGCGAGCAGGAGAGGCTGTGGTCACGGCGGCGGCGAGGTGGGGAGCGGGTCGTGGACGGCCTGCTCTTCACTGGCGACGACCGCCGCGCGGCTCGAGAGGCCACAGGATCCTTGCCGGGGCGACGGCGGCGCGGGGACTCCTGGCCCGCAGCAGCATCAACGTCGACGCTGTCGCTGTCTCGGTGGCGAGGCTGGGGGAAGAGTGCGCGGCACGCCGGCGTGGGAATGGTCGCCGGCGGTGGCGGCAAGGTGTCCGGCTGGCCCAACGTCCAGCTGGGGGGCGGGAGGAGGAGTGGCGCGCCATTTCCGACGCGGGCGGAGGCGGAGGAGAAGTCGTGGATGTCGGATACGTGGAGGAGAAGGTGGTGGGTGGAGACCCTCGGGGGGAGCGGGAGCGCGCCGGCGAGCCTCGCGGGCCCACGAGCGCCGCCCCGGTTGGCCTCCATGGATGGCGAGGAATCAACGAGGTCGAGGTCCATCTCCAAGGGGATGTCGGCGGGGTCGCCAGTCCAGATCCAAGCACGGAAGGAGACGGTGTCCAGCCTCATGCGGGTCTCCGGCTCGACGGTGTCGATGCGCCCCACGCCGGAGAAGATGCCGTCGACGACCGCCGTGGACCAGGCGTGAAGAGGAAGCCCTTCGATGAAGACTAGGACACGGAAACGTGCCGTGCCGACAGCTCCGCCAGCGTGGATGTCGTCGGGGTAGCCTTCCAGCCTGAAATTCCGGCCGTTTGCATGGAAGGACCGGCGGGCGGCGTGGCGCGCCTGCTCCGGGCGGGTGAAACGCGCGAGGAGGCGGAGGTTGGAAAGGTGGGTCACAATGATGTCCATTAGCGGGACGGCGGTGTAGATGCTGATCAAGGCGGCGACGGCGCTGGTCTCGGGGTGCGGACCATGGGAGACGGTGACGATGACGGCGCGCCTGCGGAGCTCGGACGCGTCCGCGTGCATCTGGTCCGAAACCTCCACGGCCACCCGGGCGGAGGGCGGGCGGTGCGCGGCGAGGTTGGAGCGGGAGGGGGGCGCCATTATGGGAGGATGTGGTGGCGCGGCGGGCCCGCGGCCACGGCTGGAGGGAGGAGCTTGGCGGGGGTGGCTGCGGTGGAGAGCGGGCGAGGGACGCCGGCGGCAGTGGCGCGTGGTATGCCCCGAGCGGAGGCAGAGAAGGCAGCGTATGGGGTCGCGGCACTCCGAAGCTCGGTGTCCTCCGCCCAGGCACCGGAAGCAGCCGGCTTTAAAACGGGTGGCGCCAGGCGGCGAGGCGCGGCGGCCATTTACGCGCCGGGCGTGGGCGGCCGGCGGAGGCAGGTCGCGTGGGAGCCGGCGGCGCCTTGGCTGCACCACCTGCCAGGAAGAGGATGGCGCGGGCACGATGATGGAGCGTAGCTGGGCGCGCCTCGGCTGCGAAGGAGCGGCATGGCCGGAAGGGGAAAGTGGGATTGAAGGCGGGGGCAGGGGGTGAAAAGGGGGTGGCAGGGGAAGCGTAATGGCGGGCGGAGGGGGGGCGCTGACGACCTCTGCGAAAGAGCGGCGTAAGACGCTGGTTGGTGGAGGATTGATGTCAGTGGTTGAGGGCGCAGTAATGGCGGCGACGGGAGCTGGGGAAGAGACGGGCATCCACCGGCTCCAAGAAGGTGGGCTGGAAGAGGCCATGTCTGGGGAGGAGGCCGCACCTGCCGGGGTGGCCAGGAACGTGGCGGCGATGGCCGCCGTCGTCGGAGCAGCGAGCGGCGGTGCGGAGGCGACGGGCTCAGCCGTGAGTTGCTCTCGGTCTCTCCAGCTCGCCAAGGAGACATTGATGGTGCTGGCCGAGGCCGAAGCAATCTTTACTCCACTGGCAGCCGTGGCAGGCAACCGGGCATTGCACGCCAGCGAAGAGGCAGGGGAGCTCATCGGTGATACATCCCCGGAGAGCCCCAAGCTCAGCCGCTCAGATCTGGACGAGTCTGAGCCCATAAGAGTAGATCTGGTGCGGGGGCCTGGAGATGGAGGTGGGGGTGAGCCGAGTGATGAGCCGAGTTGTGGATGGCTGCCGCCGGCGGAGCGCCGAGCGGCAGGAGCGGGTGCGGGGGCGTAGTGTCTGAGAGTTTCGAAACTTTCGTGATACGTGTGTAATATTTATCCACGTGGCATCCATATAATGTGATCCACTCCCTCCAAATATATCTCTCAAACTCTCCCCTATGTGAGAAAACGAGACAAAGTTGCCAACAAGCATATAGGAGTTCGAACGGGGTGGCTAGGGAGGAAGAGGACAAGGTAAGGGGAGGGAGTTGAGCCCGCTAGATAAGCGCATGAAATCAAGGATGGTGGCGCTTGGCCATCTGTGCCATGAGGATAGAGAGGCGTCGGGAAAGGGTAGTCCAATGCATCATCTTGTGGAAGTCAATAACAAAGTTCGGTTGGTACCGACAGGCATATGAGGAAGAAGTGGTCGACGACCTACGCCTACTTGGAGAGGGCGAAAATGGTGGGCTACCAATGACAGTGGTGCAACTTGACAACTTGCTGTGCAGAGCGCACTTGCCGCCAACTTAGACAAAAGAAATAGAGAGAGAGAGAGAGAGAGAGAGAGAGAGAGAGAGAGTTGGAGGGAGAGAGTTTCGAAGTGATAGAATTTGATAATATCAGAATAAAAATCACACGAAGATTTATCATATCACATAAAATTGTCCACGTGGATGTAGGTTTGTAATTTCTAGCTAATTTAAAATTCCTTTCTGCAGGACATGTTTGAGATTATGATATTCTTAAATGTGATGGGAGTACATGCCCTCTGTTGATTTTGTCCATGACAACGTAGGACTTGATTTATACAAATAATTATTATTTTCGGTCTTAGGCATTGCTAATTAGTGCCGATTCAATGTAGCTGGTACGAACTACAAGTCATCATATAATATGTGAGCTCTTATCAGCTAATAATTAGTTGGTCACTCTAAAGCAAACGCTATTCTTATCAGCTAATGATCAGTTTCATTACTTAGGCCCAGTTCTTTTCAGCTTAACGTCTTAACAGCTTAACGACTTATCTATGTTTTAAAAACACATATGCTTTGAGTTTTTTTAGTCCGTTTTTTCGATGTTTTGAAGGTGGATTTTAACGCTTTAAAAAGCAAGTCAAACGAAATGGATCCGAATCTCGAGACTACCTCGAGAAGCTCTCGAAGTTCAGTCATTTCAGCCGTTCAGCCGTTTAGATCAGCTCAAAAGAACAGGGCCTTAGACTTTCTCTCATTAGCCACATGAAGAGGTATTCCATATTCACTAGAGGCCTGAATGGACATGACATATTGAACTCTTTTGTTTCTACATTCTAGATGATATACCATGTCTCCTGTACCTTTTAAAAAATATGTTCCATATTCTATTGCTACTGTTGTACCATCTACAGCACCCCACTCATGCGACAACCTTCAATTAATCTTTCTTTAATTATGCATTGCTGTTGCAATTTTCCCCCCTTTATTTATGTAATAATTTCTTTAATTAATCTTAACCATTATAATTTAGTCCCATCACTAATCAAACTACAGAAATAAATTAAATAGTATGGATGAACATCATAACTTCTTTTTCACCTTTTTTAT